>MU177901.1:220445-238163 GCA_016695465.1 Suillus americanus
GCACTACAATTGATGAAGGCAGCCTATAAGAATGGACATATGTCAGCAGCAGTAGAGGCAGAGGGGTATGCAGCTGTGTAAGGCTGAGTGTGAGTTTGACTGGGAATTGTGAACAAAACAATGCACAAAACAAGACAAGTTAAATAGAATAGAGACGAATATGTAGTTAGACATTTGAGACAGAGACTTTCTATGAGGCTTTCGGTCGTACTTGGAGTGGGGATCTGACTCTAGGATTTGCTGTAGGTATGAGTGTACATGAGTGGTATATATACATTTTCGAATGCTTGACTAGGCTGGAATGAGAACAAAGAGCATATGGTGAGGTGAAAATACTTTGGTGAGACAAGGAGATCATGAAGTCTGAGTGCAAGGTAAAGTAATGAAAGAAAATGGAAAAGGGAGATGAAAGGAATGTGTCCACATTGAACTCGGATGCAAAGAGTTGCACTCTTCACATCAATAAGTCACGTGGCTGACTTTGAATGCATGGTCCATTCGAGCATCTCCATTTGGAAGCTTGAGCAACATGTAGAGAATGTACGATCCTTACAGCTGGTATGCAGTTAGACTAGCTACCCAATGTCATGTAGATAGTATTGTGAACATTTTTTTTGGCACTTGAAAAAGATACAGTTTGGTTCGAGTTCGAACCTCAAAAAACCCAAACCAGACCATTGAGAACAGTTCTTGATGGTCCAGTTCTGGGCCTGACAATTTTGCAGAACCGGACCATGGCAGCACTAGGTGACAGCAACAGCAACATAACATATATCACTATCTCCTAGCCCATTGATGAGATGCAAAGTTATAGCACATAGTACACATGATGTACTGCTTACTACTCTGGGTCATTCTTTCAGCTCCCCCTGGTCATGGGACTCACTGCATGTTGGCATTGATCACATCAGGTCACATGGTATCACAAGGCATCACAGGTTGGTTGGTTGGTTCTGCAAGAGCCATATGTTGACTACTAAGTATAATAAGACTTATTAATACGGCAACCCAGGTGTTGTATCTCTACAATTTATGTGCACCAGCATTGACTTTCGAGTCGTAAAAGGTATATAAAAACCATTAATTGCCTGGTATGAGGTTATGATTGTCTCTTTTTTTGGTGTGACATGCATAAGTTGCCAAGCGAGACTCTATCCCCTACTTTGCCTCCACCCGCAGCACGTTGACACTGTACGCTGGGGCAGTGTACGAGAAACTCTTACCAGTTTTAATCTGTGAAGTGACGGGCTTGACAGCGTTGGGAGCCTCGGGTGCGTTGCTTGCAGTGGCAGAGCCTGAGAGCACTGTCGCAGTGCCAGTGCCGTGAACACCATTGAAGGGAAGCTCGAATGACAGTTCTTCAGCTGTCGTGCCTGCATTGGCAATCTGAAAAAAAATTTATCAACATCGTCACAACCGACAGAAGTATTAGAGCCTTAAGTACCTTGATGATAATCGTATTGGTGGGTGCATCACGCGTGACACTCCAGTGGAGTGTGCCATTTTGAGGCAAGGTGCTTGGCAAATATTCGGTTCCACGGTTGAGACTGAAGAGCTGCAGCAGGTGTTTGAGGGACGCAGTTCTACTCAGATATCAAATATCACTACCTGCTGTGTATAGAAGCTGGTTGATGGGTACACATTTGACGCACTGAGGGGACATGAATCTGGTGCGTATCATCGATCGTTGTGAGCGACTCACTCAAAGGCAATAAGGTTGGGTGACCATTGATAGTTGGCAATATTCTACAGTGCAATTATTAGTATGCACTCTAGTTGCAGTATGCAAAGTCAGCTTGCCATTAACAAAGGAGCATAGGACGCAGCGAAGACGATGTCACTGTTACGCTCGAGACCGGTCATGAATGCGGCCTCTCCTGAGGATCCTATCCTGGCGTCAGGTACGGTTCATCACCACGGGAGAGCACACACCTTGCATATTGGGGTATACAAGGTGACCGTTGGCAGGCGTGCCGAAGATATCGCTGGCGTTAGTTGACACAACAGCATATTCACCCTCAAAGTAGTAAGTGCCATTACGCTTTCGGCCGTGTCACATTTAGGTTCCCATTACGAGATAAGGCGAATGCAGAGCGTACGAACCTCGACAGAATCATAATAGAACGCATTTTCTGCGAACCATCCAGGTGTCTGGTACACGTGGTTATCATACTGCTTTGGGATGGGATCGAGAGTGGGATTGAAGGGGTACGAGGTCGCGATGAAATCTACCAAGAAATGTATCAGTCAGAGGCAAGCTCCTGGACAGCAGTGTAGCGCTCACTCAGCTGAGGGAATGCAGCCGTCAAGTTGCCCGCGAAATCTCTCCAGCGGTATATATACCTTGTGGTGTATCATTGACGTGCTCATTCATCCGCTAGTCTAAAATAAAGGACTCACGATTCTGATGCAAAGAAGTCTTCATTGCCAATTTCGACATACTGCAGTTGGAATGGTTCCGGGTGACCAAGAGATGCACGCAGCGCAGCTGGTTTACTCGTGGCGGAGTCGCCAATGACAAAGTTGATCTGGTCGATTGCCTGTTGGATGTATGGCGCGAGATCGTTCTCAGGGAGGCTGGCTCCGTCGAGCGAGTACCCTATGTGTGAAATAAGCATGCAACAATATGGCATGCATGCTTGTTATATACCTGCCCATACAGCCATAATGGGCTCCATTTCCATATCTTCGCAAAGATACATGTACTCGAGAAGACCGAGACCGCTGAAAAAAGGGGAGGGCAATTTGTTATTGATGGCGCAGTAAAAGTCACGAGAATGACGCGGACTCAGTGTTGACGTATCCCCAGTCACCCATGCGTCCTGGACGGTCAATAAGGTTGCCTACTGTCGCATTCCATTGCCAGCGTGTAGAAAAGCTTTGGCCCTGGCGTTGCGTTAACGATCGAGTCCACAAACAGGCTGATCAATATATTATGTTTACCTCCTACAAAGATGGTCAGCGTAGATGAATATGGCGCTATACCAAGCTCACCAAGTTGTTACCACCAGGCAAACGGAAGAACGAAGGTTTCATGTCATACAATGTCTACGTGCTGCTGTCAGAACATGTTGCTTCAACTACAGATGAAAACACGCCTGCGCAATGTCCATACGTAGGCCATTGGCTCTGCCCTTGAATGTTGGAGGGAAGAGAGAGAACATTGCGAAATTGATCGTCCCTCCGATAGCACTGGCATCATCGACCGTGACCGTGAAAATGTTGGTAGTTGACACAGGGCTTGTGGACGGTGTGAGATGCACCACGACCTGCGTCCAGGTTGTGGTGGAGCCGGAGATAGGCACAGAAGCGCTTGCATAGACTACGCCAATAGAAGACTGAAGCATGACAGTAACTTTACCAGAAAAGTCGGATGCACTTGGGAATTTGTAGTAGAAAGAGGCGTTGTAAGTCCAAGAGGCATTGACGTTTATGCCTAGAGGGGAAACAGTGAACTCGATGCACAAGTCCCGAAGTTAGCTGGACATACCCCAATAGCCCACGTTGCCGAATCCGACTTGAATAGGGGAGCCAGATGGGATGGTAAGCTCAAGGGAGTTGGGCAGGGCATCGGAGAGCGGGATGGGGTCAGCAATAACATTGATGGACGTGCCGTTGATTGGAGCCCAGCCGAAGAGAGCATCAATTGTGTCTAAGTGCGTTTCAGGATTACAGTTCGGAAGATATAGTTATGAGGATCCTACTTGGTGTCACCTGCTGGAAGGCGCGGTTTTGAAGTACTTGTAAAAGAACTTCAGGAACATTCCAGGAGCGTAAATTCGATGAAGCACTGACACTCGGCGTAAATACCACCGTCACCGCTCTGCGGAAGAGGGTAGACTTGATTTTAAAAGAACTCAAATTATCTTGACCATGATATTCTCTTACATACTATAATGAGGGTGGAACTGATGAATAGGCTACGGTCGAATGTCAAAGGAAACGTACATTGATATCCTATAGGTCACCGATATGTCAGAAAGCAGTACGAGTTTCACCACTATATACTTGCCTCGAACATCTGTCCAACTGAATGGTATGTTAACACAAAATAGGGTCGCAGGTAGATGTCTCAACTCACAAAGCAGAGGCGGAATACTGTGGGCAGCTGCGCCATTAACACTGACAGTCGTCACCGCTGCATCACAACCTGCGAAAATAACGCTTGCGAGGATACCACAACTCAGAAGGCTAGACAGCATCTTGCAATCCAATTTGCTGGGATACACATAGTAGCCCACCAGATGCCTTTTATAATGAATGGACGTGATGTCAGGGCGGACCGGCATCGTGCACGCTGGAACGCGTGACCCATACAGAGAAGTGTTGCGAAGGAACACAAGACTCGCAAGCGGCGGTTCGTGCAAAACGTTCTCCCCGAACTTCACTTGAGTAACCGATTTTAGCCTGTAGAATTCACACTGTCAAGGCCAACTGCCAGCGAATACTAGTGACGGGTGCCACAGACAACATCCTTGCAATTGAAGCCTCTGAAGCCGTAATTATGTTGGAGGTGTTTTGAAGACCGCATCACTGATTTAGGTCCCAGGAATTTGCCGTGCAAATTTACCGTCACGTGAATGACAGTACTAACTCTCGCACTCAGTGACACTGTCAATTTGGATGAAATGTTTATGTCTGCTGGACCCAGAACACCTGAAAAGCTTAAGTATGATATACTGGACAGATTATCCTGACAGTTCAAACACCTGAAAGATTCGTATATGCCATGGCTTATGTATACTAACTACGGCTCCACATATAGTTGAAAATTAAATAAAGTTGATATTGGTCGAAAGTCATTATGCCGATTTATATAAGGGCCTATCCGAATATTACTACTGAGTAGTAAGAACTTGAAACCAATACCAACAATAAGTACCAACAGCTTACATGCAGCCAAATCTCAAGATCTCACTTGAAGGACCAACTGGCTGGACTGCGACAGTATCTCAAGGCGCTGCCGTCCAACATTCCCGTTCCAAAGGAATCAAAGTATAACTTTTCCGGCTTTAACCTGGGTATCCCAAGTTACGGACCTTCATCAACGATACCAATCGATGAATCGATGACGAGTGGGAGATATGGGAGTAGCTTACAGTCAATTAGGCGAAATTCACCTGCAAATTATTTGCCCCAGACGCCATGGCATACCAGAGCAGGCTGCAGCATTACCCTAATTCCCGGAACCTACACCGGTTGTACAAATCCGGTGACTTGGGCGGCCCGGCTAACCTCTTCTCAATTAATTGGGATCCAACTCGGTCGGAGTCCAAGCACCTAAATAATGCTCTTGTGACGGACCTGCATTATTCCGAACTTCCTGCGTGTCCATGAAGCTGCCGTGGTCACTGACGGTGCACGACATCACGTTAGCACGTCACGGTGGTTACCCTTGGCACGGGAACAGGCCTGGCAGCTGGCAAGCACTGACATCTTTGGGTAACTCCATCATGATGGGTCCATAACCTATCCCACTCCAAACGAGAAATCTATATGCGCCTGAGTTTTCGTACAGCGAGTCCTGATGGATCATCCCGGGAGCAGGCCAAGTATATTCTTCTGGATGCAGAGTTAGGAACTGTGAAGCTGACATGATGTTTTGTGTCTGCAGTTTATATTTACTAGTATGAGCAACATTCACATGAACCGCATCCAAAATCTGGCACAACATGGCAGTGAGATGCGGAATGCCTTCCAAAGGCCCGGGAGGTACTTGCAAGTGAGCAATGGAGACACTTGGTAGACATCCCCCACTAGCATTGGCCAACGCCAATGGTTGTAAGAAACATTCTCCTTGTAGTGGGGAATAACGGGGACGAACTTAAGAGACGGTTGAAAAAGTGCGTGTCTTTGCTCGTGACTGGTACGTAATATGTACACCGGGTTTGGGATTGACTCGGAGGCACTTCAAAACCAAACTTCTCACTGATTCTGCCAAACTGCCATCATGACGAATACCTTACTGTCGCAGATACAAGCCCTTGGAGTTGTCGTGGACATCGATTCAATGGATCGCAAGGCAGCCGAGTCCCTGTCTGTCTCGACGACGTTTCATTCCATGACATCCAATCAGGCGATTGTGAATGGCCAGTTACAAGTACAATGGGACGCGAACCTGGAACCCCTCGTGTCTCAGTATGTCCAAGACGCTGCAATTGACATATCGACAGAGGATGGTATTTTGAAGGTGCTCAATCTTGTGGTATGTATGATTGGGATCTCAATGCACATCGATCAACTTCAAGTTGAAATTCTGTCATTTAGACTGTCCTTCTAGCTAGCAAAGTCATTCCATATTTGGACAAGACGGGTAGGGTTCTTGCACAGACGTCCCCTCGCACAGCGTACGACAAAGATGCCACCGTTGCACACGCAAAGGGTCTTATCAGTGTCTTTGGCAAACACGGCATATCTAGGTGGGTAGAACAGTCTAGTTCATTTTTTCAAGGGGTAGACTGATGGCGCTTTCCAGAGATAGGGTCTGTATAAAAATACCGGTCACTCCCCAAAGTATCCTTGCGTGCAAGGAGCTAGAAGAAAGTGGCATACGTACACTCGGAACTTGTTTGTTCTCTGTCCCGCAGGCTATGGCAGCATCGCAGGCGGGATGTCTTTCTATTTCACCTTACTTCAATGGTAGGCTTCCCAGACTCGGTACAAGAACGTTCTATCAGCGAGATCTAATCAAAGCCCCAGAATTACGAGTACACTTTCCTGAAGGTGCCTCCTCATATATTGAATATAGCGACCCCGTTCAGCAGCATCCTATGTCACCAATCATATACTCCATTATACAAGCCTTCAAGGAGAGACAAACAAGCACAACTGTGGTGCCAGCGAGGTAAAAGTTATTTTTACCCTGAACGTATGGTCCGCTCAACCCGCTTTGTGCAACCAGTATCATCACACTAGATGAGGTGAGTATTGAAAGTGACGAACTCCTGCATGTTCATGCGTATCACTTTTACAGGCTGTTGCTCTAGCAAGACTTCGTCCACATCACTTAACCATATCGGACAGGGTTCTCGCTCTGCTCGCTGTTGCTCCCGGAAGATCGGATGATGAGTTGGCTGCTGTTACATTGAAAGTGACTGAAGAAAAGTCTGGTTTGTTTGCTGCGTTTTCGATCTCAAACCGCTATCTTAAACTTTACATACAGTGTTTGATGCTGACTATCTGTCCAACAACGCAGCTGCCTTGCAAATTGCACTTTCAAAAGATGCAGAAACCTCCCGGAAGATCAAAGAAGCTCTTGAGATATTTGGTCGGCAGGAGGAGGAATCAATCCAGTTCTTGCGAAAGGCGCTGTCTGCTAATGAAGCCTGAGGCCGGACCAGTGACCTCACAACTGAACGTTCAATTGGGTTATCATCTCAAACACTTCGTATTGTCGTAAAGGGCACAAAGCCCGCATTCAAGGTGCTGAATACAGTCACTGCATTTTGTACATATCTCAATTACAGTCATTCCACGTACGAGAGAACGTGATCTTGCCGTTATACATACAAAGTTTCATGAACGACTCCGATTGAGGGCAACATCCAGCATGTAATACTTGAAGCACGGTATTTGTACTCATTTTGACTGTGCATACTAGTACTGTGCCGCCGTGACAGACTCAAATGGACTCCGATGTCGAATCTACTGGGTTGCGTGCTAAGCCCGTGGCCTACATCTTCTCAGAAGACCTAGTAAAAGTAAGCACACTTCTGCAAAGTACCTATGCGTGTCATGTCTGATCCATTCTCTCGGACATTCTTCACTACTGGCAGATATCTTCACGTCTACCTTCCAACAGAAACCGTTCTCTCCTTGTCTATTCACTCGTTCACGCATATGGACTTCTGACAACATGCACTGGTCAAGCGCGCCAACGATTCCTGGTTGTGCGACCACGACCTGCTGGCAAGAAGGAGCTCTTGGCTTACCATACTCATGACTACCTCGAATACGCCATGAATCAATCAAGCGACGCGCAGAACCTGCTTGAAGCTTCAGAGTTCGGGCTTGAAGACGTGCGTATACCAAACAGATTTTGTCGTTTCGCGACCTGTCAGTGCATCTATGTAGGACTGCCCCATGTTTCATGGAATCGAGGGCTATATCACACAAGTCGCAGGAGCTACTTTGACCGGAGCAGCTGTCATCAGAAACGATATTTCGGACGTAGCCATCTGCTGGGATGGCGGAAGGTAAGCACTAGCTCAGTTCACCGCGGACTTTCCTTGCAATCTCAGTGTCATCATATACAGACATCACGCCAAAAAAGCACGGGCTTCAGGTTTTTGTTACGTCGCTGATTGCGTTCTCGCTATCCTCTTCCTGAAACGAACAGTACCTTCTGTGCATCCATTGAAGAAATCACGCGTGATGTATCTTGACCTCGACCTTCATTTTTCAGATGCAGTGTCACAAGCTTTTCACAAACCTGGTTCTACGACTACCGCCCAAGTTCTCGTGCGTGCACCTCGAGCCATTGGCAATTTATGATCCATGGAATTATTTTCAGACGTTATCTATTCATCACGCAGCTCCAGGCTTTTTCCCTGTTTCCTCCCTTGCTTCCCTTCCGGACGTCGATGACCCGGCCTTCGATCCTTTCACTTTATCTGTGCCACTCAAGGCTGGCGCATCCACCAAAACATTCCTCCGCATTTGGCCCATCATCGAACGTGTCAAGGACATCTTTCGGCCTGATTTCATTTTAGTTCAGTGCGGCTTAGATGGCCTAGCGGGTGATCCCATGGCAACCTTCAACTGGTGCTTGGGTGGCGAAGGCTCGCTCGGCTGGTGCGTACAGCGCATCGTTCACGAATGGCAAGGGAAAAAATTGTTACTTGGTGGAGGTATAGTGCCTCTTATCAGATCATTTTGTCGCATACCATCCTAGGCTTTAGGTGGCTATAACACGCCCAATGCTGCGCGAGCTTGGACATATCTCACCTCTGTGGCAGTATGTTTGAATGTCGTGTTCTGGCTCGTCATGTATTGATACATCGTGTCTAATAGGGCGGAATTCCACTATCCTTAGACGCCGATATCCCCGAGTATTCTGGTTATCTCCACTTCAAGCCATCGTTTACGTTGGATGTACCCCCTGGTAACATGCAAGATCATAATACGGAGGAGTACTTACAGACAATAGAAGCCACATATGAAGGTATACTGTCGGTATTGCACTCGCGGATGGTTTCCCCAACACTTTAAGCAATGGATACGACAGCCAATTGTACTTGACATGCGTTTGACACATTGTAAAAAGTTACATAGTAACATGCACCCCCTCTACAGAGCAGCAGGGTTAGCTTTCGACATTGCCCTTGATTCTCGGGTTGATCTAGAATCTCGTTTTGTGGATTCCTTCCTTGTGATTGTGAAATTGCAGGACCAATATATCAGCCAACAACTCAATCCTTCAAATTTTACATTATTTACATAAATTCTGAAGTCGAGAAACATGAATGTAAACAGTAAGTGCCAGAGTTCACCTGTGTCAGGGACAAGACTAGACGTGGCTCATGAATAACTCGTCCCATTCTCAGCAGTGCATTGTGAAAGAGCCTCGCCAGCACAGGGTGGCGCCAACCCAACAGGTTCATTCCCATCTTCCTTGAGCAACAGCGCCACTACACCATGCGCGGGGACGTTCATGGCCGTGAAGCTACGTACAGCGGTGCCGTTGTCCGTGTGTGTCCACAAGTCCTATCCCCAAAAAATTGATCAACGATGACTGCGAAGTGCCACGTGGTGTGGGAGAGCCTACCCGGACGGAATACTGGATCCCAGCGCGAATCCAAGGAGATTCGGTGAGGTTGAAAAACATATTAGCCGGTTCGCTCAAAGTGTTGATCTGAAGTGTATTAATATTGAAATCATTATGATACCAATATTCTGAGACGACGTACAAGCATGAAAACCGTTCCGTTCTCACTGGGACCGCTCCAGTATTGAGCAGGATATGTTGCATTGTAGGTCCAGTCAGGCTGTTCAGCCAACGACATCTATGATAAAAAAAACACCAGCAAGGCAGCAACGTACATTGATGCCCCAGCGGAAGGGCGAGATGCTAGTGCCATAGATGGGGTCCTGGTTAACTGCGATGATCTCTTGATTCTTCAGGATACTGAGCATTTCCTGACTTATGGTAGCGAGCTAAGTGTGAGGAGCGCTGGTGAGCTGCGTTGTTGAGAATGAATAGTGCCCACATTGGTGCCAATGAGCAGGGGGGCCTTGACAAGAGCCCATGCAGTAAAGTGAGTCTTTGCTTCGTCGTACGTGAGGTCTCCATTCCCTATTTCGAGCTGTCGTTTGCACAATATACTAAGCACTATTAAAAACAAGACGCTCGGTTGCACCTACCATGTCGAGATCATTATGTCCATAGTGATTGGTAGCTTGAGTAATGAACGATGCGCTGCATCGAATATTAGCAAAGCAAAGTCCCTTGAAGCAGTAACTCACGAGTTGATGATACTAGAAATCGAGTTCCATTGGGGCCCAATATCGCTATCAATCTAAGCAAATCGCCGGTCAGTTTGTCGCCAGAGTTTAATGAGAGGCGACGAACTCTCCAACTGTGAGAGATCTGGGCACCCCACCTGTACTTTTCCTGTGAGACAGTGATTGTCAGGGTGGATTGATACTCACAGCCAGACCTGACTCTGAGAGAATCGTTGGATATGTGAGATACAAAACAAATGAGTGTAGGAGATGAGACTTACCCAACCCCACTCACACAGACTGAATATGAGGGTAGTGCCAGTTTTTTCTGCCACCGCAGCGAGAGCATCTGCCATGCGCTGGTACTCTATGATCCAAATATTTAGAAAATAGACTAGGGTGAGAGGACTTCTACCCACTTCCAATCATGCCCTCCTGGATGATATCATCAAATGGAACTAGAACGGGAATGTTAGCATTGTCCGGTAGTTCCTGGACACGGATATGCTCACTGGCGCAGTTGTCATATCTAAATTGAGTTGTTAGTGACCTTCCAGTCATCCTTACGAGTAGTGCTCACTTGAGGAAATCGAAGCCCCAGGATTGAAAGGTCATCGCATCCTGTTCCTCATGCAAAAAGGAGCCAGGATACCCAGCGCAGGTAAACCAGCCAGAGTCAGAATACTAGAACTGAAAGTGAGAAAGTATCTTCTCGTCAGGCGTAACATTCATACAATGCCTGCGTAACTAGGGCGCACATGAAAATGGTGCTGTATCACGGAGAATACATGTTCACGTACAAACCAAGAGCATGAAGTTGATCTGTGAGCGTGTTCATGCTTGGGAACCTGATATTATCTTTGATGAGGATCGCTCAGCATATGTTTGTGATGGTTTTCAGATAAAACCAACCCGACATGACCTCGCCAGTAGAGCTACGATTCTTCATAGCCCAACAATCGTCAAGATTAACGTGATTATAGCCAACATTCTACAACGAGGTAATTCAGTGAAATTTGTCTGATTTTGATGTGCCAAACGATACTAACCAGGAGGCCATACTCCGTCATGTACTTCGCAGTCTGTATGATGAGAGTCTCATTGACGTTGCACTATTTGAATACTACAATGAGGTCACCATTATTGGTTGAGAATTTCACTCACCGCAAAGGCGTTCCAAGCTGACAGCCACAGGGGCTAATTGTCAATGGTGAGCTCCCAGTGCACTCTTAACAATACGTACCATTGTAACCCATCACTGCACCAAACATGTCAATGAAGCATCACTGCATTGGGACGAACTGAGAGACAGACCAGGCAGTTTACCAACTCCGTTCGTGATAGCATTGGCGGAAGTAGCTGCAGAAAGTATACCGACCACAGCGGCGACGAACGTCCTGGACAGAGTCATTATGGACTGTTTTCGCTCCCGGAGACTCCGTTCGGTATGCAATAAATCCTCATGGCGCTGTTTTTTAAATAGTGATGGGCGGAGGCCGGAGTTGCTAGTCAGGCCGGTAAAATTAATCGGCGTTTCTGCCACTTGTCCAGTGCGCGTGTTCTTTGGTATACGTACAGTAACGTATTAGGGGGTACGGAGTGACATGCAGATTCAAAATAAGAACAAACAATAAAGCACGAGACACTGACAGCGAGGTTTCGTTACTTAATCTGGAGAATGCCACTCTCACGGATTATAACAATTATATAAATGTTCCCAACTCCTAGAATCTCGATCCAAATTTTCCACGCATTTCAATAAAGAACCAATTTCTTCGGCATCAGTCCTGCATTCATATCTAGTCTCCTTCCCGACGCTTTGCCAGCAGTGCTTATTTGTATAGCTACCCTGACCAATCTGATCTCTATGTGTAACTGTACACTTTTTGCGTCAGTGGGCAAGCAATCAGGTTCCACTTGGTCCAGAATGATATCTGATCGACTACAAATAGTATCCATGGTAATGTGAGGCTATTTGGGCTCAAACCTGAAGGGTTTGCAACCCAAAACATCATTTCAATCTTGTGGAGAAAGTCCATGATGAGCTGTGATTAGTGTTGCGGAAGTCCGGTTCGGTCCAGTTCAACAGGAAATTTTGCGAACGCTGAACCGGACCTCACGTTCGGTTCAATCATTTTGCTGAACGCTGAACCGGATGCCATGGACGCGTTCACGGCGTCTGGTTCACGTCTGGTTCAGCGTTTGAACATTGAACACATCATAAATTTACTCAATTGCTAGTGAAGCAGCATGGTTTGCAGTAGGGTACATAAAACAATGCAATTGCATGTGCAAGCATACAGCCAACGATACTAGTAGTACTGTACAGTTGTATGGAAATCAATGCAGGTGCCAGAACAAGCATGAGAATGAGAACGAGAGCAGATGATAATGAGAATGACAACGAACGAGTGAGCGAGAGCTGACAAGAATGTGCGAGACATGCGAGCAAGCGCAGATGAGAACAAAAGCAAGTATGAGTAAAATGAAGATAAAAAAACTCATAAAGACAGGAAGGCAAGAACTCACATCGTCGACAAAGTCTCTGGATGAACCACCAATCAGTGTACTCTGCCTTGCGAGTTGAATGCGGGAGCAGATGATGAAAAATGTGTGCAGTCTGCATAGGGGGTGCATATTTTGCCATCGAGAGACGGTGGATGACGCAGAGAGAATGGACGGTGCAGGAATTCTCATGCGTGGCTGTTGTAGGTGGGGCTATCATTTGCGCCCCAGGTGGCAGGGGTATGGAGCCTCCAGTTGATGATAAAGGAAGTTGACTTACCTCCTACATTGCTCATATTCCCTGCCTGTGAGTGTTGATTCAAATACATGAAAGAGCTTTGGGCATGGTGTATTGACAAACGTATGTTGACACGAGACGCTGATAGAACATGCGTCACATATAAATTGTGTGACCTGGCATTTTGCCTGTGTTTCGTGTGTTAGAGAAAACAGAGCAAATCATCTTGATAAACGACTTGGACAAAATGGCATGTAAATAAGTCACATGACAAGAAAGTGAAATCAACAAACTATATTTTCTATTTGTCACTAAGTATCAGCGTTCAAAAAGGTTTGAATGTGTTCGGACACGTTCAATGCATTCAAGGAATGCCGAATGCTGAACCGGACCATCGGTCCAGTTCAGCCTATACTCTGAACATTGAACTGGACCGTGGTCCGGTTCATGAAAAGTCCGGTTCAAACCGCGGTTCAGAACTGAACCTCCGCATCACTAGCTGTGATTCCCAAACTAGAGCAGGAGCCCTGCGACGCATCAGGCGCAGCATGAACTCCTGTCTTCTAAGGAGAAGGGCGTAGTGATTAGACTGACCTCTCTAGTGTGTTGCAGACATGGTATACTGAATGAAGGGATGTAGCACCAAAGATTCTTGTAAGTATGGTGCCAATATTAAAGTGTATTCACGCAGATAAAGTGTAAAGGCTTTGCTTGACCATCTTCCCATTGATTTCACAACATTGAATGGAACCCCATGCAGTAAATATTCCAGAGTCCCTCCTATGCATAGTCTGTGACCTTTGAGATCTCCTTACCCTGCTCTCTTTATTATGCTGCTAATCCATTTCCAGAATTCCGTCCTGGTCAAGGGTCTCAGACCCTTGGTGTGTCTCCAGGCAAATAAATGATTGTCCAGAGGTGGATTATTGATTGCAAAATAGTTAAGAAGGGCTGTTTTGGGGTCTGTGTGGTTCTCTTGACGTGCCCAGTACACCCCTTTGCCAATTGCCGACATCTTGGTACAAGGCAGAAAGATTTTGGTTACCCTAAGTCTGTGTCTATCTTCTATGTCTATTGCCATGTCCAAGCATTTGACATGCTTTTTGGATTGAAAGCTTTCAAAGCTTTAACGGTGAGCTCTCCTAATCAGCAAAGAGCATAAAAATAACTCGTGAGGCAAGCATATACTGCTGCATCCAACGGTGCTGATGAATCGAGATAAAAATGAATTTTAAGGATAAATTTTGGAGTGAATGGTTTGCGCTTGGTGCACCTTGAGGTATCTGGGGTAAGTTCTATGGCTCTGTCTAGAACTGCCTTCAATTTGTCCTGCTGGATATTCCACAGTTGCCTGTGTAAGGTATGCCATGCCTTTACTGTGTTGACATAGTTCGCTAAAGTCTTCCCTGAATATGAACCTGCACAGCTCGAGACAGAATTCAACATGGTCCGCATGTCAACTGGACAGTGTTGTCCCTCTGAGACAGTTCGTTCATCACAGAAGACATGAAATACTAGGAGACCGGCTCTGTAGCATTCTCTTGTGCTGGGTGCCCAGGACAGGTTCATCACTGATAAAACCCTTTCTAGATCCTCATCAGTAATTACCAGAAAACTTCTGTCTCGACCCCTCGCTATCCTGGTTTCCAAAGGGAACCAGAGTCTTAACCTTTCTTGGGCCAAGCAGTGTGGCCAAAGCTGAGACGGGACAGGTACTAAGCCCACCCTGTAGGGCTGTGGTCTGGTTGACAGCTCCGTGGGCAGACTTGCACTAAACACTTCTTATCAGTGGTAGCATCGCTGCTGTTCCTTGATAAGATAGTGCAGATCTGCATTGTAGTCGGCGTCATCTCTACCAATGTTATTGGAATCATTGAGAGAAGTGCTCTGGTTGATGATTGATGGTGTTCTGTCCATGCTGTATTCTGCTAGGTCTGTGGAAGTGATGAAAGGGTTGATGATGAGAGGTTGTAGTGAAATTGGAATTGAGAGAGTTGGGAGCAAGAGTTCTGTGCTACTGTAGATACCTCTTGATGGATCGTCGGCTGGGTTTGCTTTGCTCACAATATATGTGGGGTGGAATGAATAGTAAGGCACTGTGGAATCATGGATATTAGAGAAGATTCATTGAAATACTGGGTTGACCACACTGTTTCTGCTGTGTCCATTTCTCCAACCTTCAATGACTCCCTGATTGTTTCCATATACTTGGAAGTTTCTTTCTGGTCCTCCCATATTGATAAGATATTGAATGAGGAACTCAAATCCAACTGCTTCTGCCCAGCCAATGTGCTTTGTGCTTTGGAGGGTCTATCATCCTTTTGGAGATGCCATGCTCTCCATCTGGTTCCAATGATGATAGCAATTCTGAAGCCAGAATTAGTGTCTGAATATGCCTCTGGGTCATGTAGAGTGAGTGGTTTTGGAATTGTACGTCCAACAAAGGGACTTTGAAGTATCCTCTTCCACCAGTCAAGGTCCGCAGCAAGATGTTTGATGGGACATCATGGGAGAAAAGGTTTCTCAAAGGTGAGGTGCAGCATGGTTTCCAAAGACATAAGGTATGCACACCCTCTTGGAACAATGAGTGTGGTGTGTAATAGCTTATCATACAGCTGCTCAATGTCATTAAGCAGGTGCATGAGTCGTTTCTCCCAAGTCTCAATAGCCAGTAAATACTTCTGTTTCTTCTCATCTGCAAGAAACACTTTGTCCTGCACCAGATCCCACATGATACCAATGTGACAAACATATTTCTGCTGGGCTTGCATAGGCGCTAGCGTGATTCATGTGCCCTACACAGATTCTCTCACTTAGGTCTTAGCATGCACTTGGAAACCGACACACTGTTAACGCAACACGTGCTATCACTAGTTCAGTCCAACTTCCAGGTACCTCGTCCTCCCATGTCCTACCTCTGTCCACCTATCTCCACTGGTGTGTTTTCTCTCGTTGCTTGTCGCTACTTACTAGTCGCAGGTCGTATTACATGTATCCTTGTGTTCCGCAGTGCAGCATGTCTTATTTCCTTTGGGCTCAGTGCACGGTCGCTTGACTCGCTACTATCCGAGCCTATATATCCCGAGCCTCCACGCCCCATGATAAAATACCCTGCAGAACATACAGCTTACTTACTTCCCCTTCCCTGAACTTCTGCAGGATAGAGTAGTCACTTAGTGTTATATCTCAGTTTTGTGCAATCGATCTAATCTTGCTCATTATTCTTGATCGCGACATTCAACCACTCTGAATTCACAGTCACTAAGTCCCCTTTAGTATTACTAGTCCAAACACAAGACTGAACCACTGTCAGTAGTTGCGCTACATTTTAGTCGCTACCTTGTTCTTTCCTTCACTGGCGTCTAGTTTTACTCATACTTTCATCCTGACACAGTTTCACGTGACTCAACATGCGCTCGCTCAATAGTCACGACTCCCTGATCCTTCAATCATGCTAACTCTTATAGTGCGATTCCCTTAGCGCTCATTTGAACAAACACTATCCTTAGTTTTGCTAATTGCCTTTCCATGTCTTACTGATCCAGCACTACTAAGTCGCTCCTTGTTTCTAGGTCGTATAGATTATAAGCCCTTTGCGCTATCACTTCCCTTGCTTATTTGAAGGAAGTGCTTCAATAGCAGTCCTCTCGGGTCAAATATTAGTCTCGCGCCCTTCAGGATAAATAGTACTAGTGCTATCGCAGCCTAGCTCCTATTTTTCTTTCACACCAATGTATGGATTAGCACATGCAAATCATTTATCTTTGAGCACCTCCGATGGAATATCAAACTCGTCTGAAGCTTCATCAATATCCGATAAGTTAAAGGAGAATTTTGCATCTTCAGCTGATCTTTGGGATGCATTTGATAAGTCAGCCACTGGGAATCAGTAGTCCTCATCAAATTCTTCCAGGGTCCCATCATTTGAATATGTAACCTCCAAACCATATCCTTCCTCCTTTTTGGTACATTCCTCTCTCAGTGATATCCTGGTGCCATCATCGCTTTTGCTCATTGTACAATGCAATATATTCTTTGAGTATCTGAATGAAAAGATAGTTGTCGACCCATCTCGATGCAGGCCTGATACCCTGAGAACAAAATAGATCAAGTCCGGCATCTGCCAGATTTTTGTAAGCTCCCACTGAAGGTTGTAAACCAAAACACATGCATGTGTTGATGCAGAACTCATCATCAGAGATACATACAACTGACCCTGGCCATTGTGAAGGATGAATGGGGATTGTGCGATAAGCTTCTGCCACATCCCTAATAGCAATCTGTGACCCTGGTGGTAATCAGCTGATCGTAAGAGCGACGACGTGAAAGGTCCCCCAGGTGCTGAGAAAATTATCTGGATTGATATAAGAGTTGATCAACACATTAGGGAACTTTGATGAAGTGACATGTGGAAATGAATAGTTTTGAATGATGCAGTAACATCCAGGGCATCCTGGTTTAGGGATAATGGAGAATGGCAAAGACTGAAAAGGACCAATGAGGTCCTCAACTTCCTTGGCATTAAGTGGTCT
>MU177901.1:238528-249856 GCA_016695465.1 Suillus americanus
AAGTTCAGATTGTACAATGGTTTGAAATTCTTGTCTATATGTAACAATGGATTCTTTGTTTGGAGGCATCTGAGTGATACTAATTTTAGGAATATCCAGAATAAATCACAGCGGAGTCCTTCAGGTACAAGGGGATATCTGTTGATGAGACTGGAAGAAGTGAGTGCTGACTCCCATGCATCAGGGTTGTAAGGCATAAGAGCCTTAAGCTTTCTGAGCTTGAGGGCATCCTTGAGCTCCATGAGCCGAACTGCCGCATCTGGAACAGAAGTGCTGTCTGTCATGCATGATCTCAGCACAACTGCTGAGGTGTTGCCAGTCACTGCAGACTGGTTTGCTGTCTCACATGGTGAGCACTCTCCCGATGCGAGAGCAGAGAGTGTCAAAAGTGTTGTCCCATGTCTTGGATGCTTTGCACTCAATAATTTTGTGTGGGTTTTGTCCAAGGCACACAGCACAGGCAGATAGGACACCTCTGCTTGCACCTGCTCAAAAATCCTGCCTAGGTCTCTTCCCCCTGCCTGAGTGCTTGTGGGAAGCTGATCTCTTGCACAACTCTCTCGTATCCCTTGGCCTCAAAGAGTGATTGATGCATTGGTCAGACTGCAGCATGCATGGTATGTGGCACGAGGCATGAGGCATTTTGGTTGTGGCAAGACAAACAGTTTGTTTGAGAAAGAAATAGAACAAAGTCCCTTTTAGCGATGATCCTTGTCCCAATCAAATTTTACAACTGACCTCATAGTCCTGCTCATTATCTCTTATATTGCGTTCTTCCCAGTATACTTTTTCTTTCATAGCTTTTAAAACTACCTCATTGATGAGAGACAAGTCATATGGTCCAATTGAGGACTTCACAGCTATGTGCCATTGCTTATGTTGTTCAGCTTGATAGGCCAGCAATGCTTGCTGCACTATCAGATCTCTCATTGAACAGAATTTGTGGATTTGTATGTTCCTCCAGAAACAAGCCATCATCCTGACTCAGTCTGCCGGCCAATCTACTTGTTCCATCACTATGAGGAAGTGTGGACAGGCTTGGTAGAAGTCTTTGAACAGTAGGTTCTCATCATTAACAACAGACTTGGCATTGCACATTGACGCTGAGGATACCCAGGCGGTGGAACCGTCCGCTAAGGACGATAGAATCATGGCATCATCATGTATGGTCTTCTTACTGTCAGCCTTGTCTAGGCCATTGTTCGTGAAGTACCATATCTCCACATACTCTCCCTTGTCCAGTTTCTGGAGTGCATATGAACAAGGCATAGGTTCAGGATTGTCCAGAATACCGGTGGTCAGGATTGGTGTGTACTTATGCTTGTTTTTCTTCTTTTCTTCTTTGCGAGAAGCTTCTTCTTCATCAATTTGTTCCTGGTCCAACCTTTCTTGTTCCTCCTCTTGCTCCTGTTGACGGTAGTCTCATTGTTCCCTGTTGTTGTCTAGTTGCTGTTGCCAAAGAGCCTTATCCACATTATTGTTTAGTTCCCTTATATTCTTAAGTAACTGTGTTGCTTGAGCTTCGGTAGTGTCCTCATTTATGAGTTGTGCTCGTGTGTTTGCAAAGTAGTCTGTCGTGTAGCCTGGACAGATGTTGAAATTGGGATCATTGCAAATTCTCAGCATAATGATAAAGGCATTGTAGATTTCTCGAAGAGAATGAATGCGACAAAACAAGAGTGTAGTCGATCAGTAGAGGACTTGTGAGTACTATGTGGTAGTATGAAGTAAGAAGGGTGAGAGAACTTGAAAAGCTGTGTTGTCATGTAGACCTCATTCTTTGGCAGTCCTTGTGCCTCGGACTTACAAATAATACAATACTTGTCTACTTGATCCTGTATCCTGCATTTGTGTTGTGAGATATATCACTAAATCACCAACCATCCTTCCTCCCACCTTCAGTCCAAATATTCCTATATAATCATTGATCCCCTCTGTTGTTCATTTGCACTATACATCAGCAGGTTTCCTTCCATGATTTGTGGGGGTGGTGCTAGTATGGCTGCAATTTTGGCTCTGAAACTTTTGCCCCTGATGTGTCTTAGTGTGAAGTACACCTGCACTAGAGCGCCTTTGAGGTGTCGATTGTATCCTACTGGCCCAAATATTGTGCTGTCAAAAGCAAAGGCTGCCAGTGGAATTGTGTAATGTGTCCTTGATAACTTGTCCAACATTTCTTGTACCTCTAGTGTGTCAGCCACTCCCTGATGTTGTTATATTCCACTGTTACAGTCAACATATGCCCCTATTTATTTTCCTTTCTTTCCACCTTGTATTATGTCATGTGCCGCATTCTGCCACCACTAGACTTATCTCTGACTCAGTTTACTTTGTATTACACCACGATCGCTATCACCATCCCTAGGTGACCTATTCTTGTTATCTCTGACTCATTCTTGTTCTCATGCCTGCCCAAAAAGCTATTGTCGTTCTGTATATATACTTCACCTTGTACTTTGTAGTTCCTTACTTAAATATTACTGGGTTTTACCTAGAACTTCCTTGCTCAAGACCTCCAATCTTAAGTCATCTGAAAGCCTGATTCAAGTCAAGGACACTCTCCTTGACTCGTCTTATTTGAACCAACCTTCTACATATGTAGAAGCCTTGAACCGACCTTGGCCAATTACTCTTATCAAGTAGCCATACATCAGAACTATCCTAGTTTGTAACATCCACCACCTTTTGTCACAGACTGGCTGGACTCATTGACACGCATTGACCTCACCAGAAGCAGCAATAACCTCTACACATCTGTCTTTATGAGCACATTTCTTACACTGAGTTTGCATGGGCAGTGAATGAGAGTACTTGAAGGATGGACAGGTTGATACTATTTGAATCCAGGATATCCAAAATTTAGTGTGAATCAGGCAGAGAGTGAGGCAACTGGAAAGGAAAATGACTGAACCAAATGTCACATATGTTGGAAATCTTTTGTGGGCATTAAAATGCTGACTGCCGAACCCTGCACTACCATGAGAAAAAATGAAGTTTAATGGTCAAAGAAGCATTTCTATGGGCATTTTAAAGCATTTCAATGGCATTTGGAGTCATTTTAGCGGCATTATCATGCTGCCTACTACTTTATAATGGGTTATAATGGGTACCCATTTTAATAGATTATAATGGTTCAAAATACCCCAAAAAAGTTCCAACATATGAGCTGCAAGCTGGCCAACAGGAGAAAGTGCACACGGTTGCAATGGTGAACATTCAAACCATTCTAGAGACAGATGAGTATGCTATGTACAATATTGTTGAGCCGCTGAATGAGAGCTGAAGCTTTAGTGTGTCACGTGCCAAGCCGTGGGAAATTCCTACTCCGTTTGCGGCAACGATAATACGGCGGACTATGAAAATGCATGTGACATGTCGGCAAACCAAACATCCACTACACAAACAAGGGTCAACAGGGGCGCCGAGACGATCAGCCTCAGACAGTAGTAAGTACTACTGCTGCAGGATCGACATAATCCACCATGAAGCTCGTAAGGTGAATACTGCAGAAGACGTTTCTTTCGTCTTGGTCTGACATTTTCAAGAAGCCTTTCATTTTGTGCATTACAAAGATCGGGCGCTGACCCTTGTTTCAATCAGATTCTTGATGAAACTCAATAATGAGACCGTGACCATTGAGCTCAAGAACGGCTCTGTAGTCCACGGCACAATTACTGGTGTGTCAGATGGACGAAACTGACACTGTTTGCAAAATCTTAAACCATTTTTACAGGTGTAGATATGCAGATGAATACCCACCTTAAAACTGTCAAAATGACAGCCCGTAATCGAGACCCAACATCCCTCGACTCCCTATCTATTCGCGGCAACAATATCCGCTACTTTGTGCTTCCCGATGCCCTCCCTCTTGATACACTATTAGTGGATGATGCACCAAAACCCAAGGGCAGGAAGAAGGATGATGCACGCGGTAGGGGCCGTGCACGAGGGGGGTTGGTTGACCGTGGGCGTGGTGGTCGAGGCAGGGGAAGGGGACGAGGCAGGGGTTTCTGATGGTTCAATCCTGAAAATATCATGCTCGTATCGCATTGTCATCTGTATATCGTGTTTCTGCTTTTTGCTAATGCTAAAATATTGCGCCGAGCTACACGTTCGCTCGGTTTGTATCAGTTATTTAAGAGTTCTCCTGCCAGGCTTCTCGTGTGGTTTTGAGTCATTTTGCAGACCATACATATAACATGATACATAATAATGTCATTGCCACAAGATCACGATGAAAATTGTTCGAAGACGCGTGTGGCTGTGCGGTTCCTTCATGCTCTTGCGCCGTTTTGCGTCAACTTCAACGTTGCCGCCAACGATCCGGCAGCTACTGTCTTCCCTGCAACCGACTGGCCATGTGACTAAAGTACAATTGAGTGGTTGGATCAAATCTGTACGAAGACAGAAAAATGTCACTTTCGTGATGATTAACGATGGAAGCTGTGCTTCCGGCCTGCAAGCAGTCTTGAAGCCAGATGCTACCCCACACAAGTATGTTCTCAAGGCATTTCGGAGCATAGAGGTTTCATGATACCATCCCTCAGCTTAACCAATGGTGCCAGCGTCCGCATTTGTGGCAATCTGGTCCAAAGCTTGGGCCGTGGACAATCATATGAACTGCATGTCGAAGCGGTTGATGTCTTAGGCGAATGTAACCCGGAGGTACGTGTTATCGACGGATAAAAAGTTGCCAATTAAAACTCTGTGAAGGCCTACCCTATCCAGAAGCAAGCCCTACCCGTGGAATTTCTAAGGGACAATGCTCATCTGAGGGCCCGAACGGATATCAATGCTGCTATGCTCCGTCTACGTGACTCTGTCCTCCGGACGCTACATAGATATTATGAGGTGCTAATAGACATCCCATCGTCTGCCCTATCGTTAACACATCCAAACCCAGGCCCAGGACTTCCATTACGTGCACACGCCTATTCTGACTTCAAGCGATTGCGAGGGTGGTGGTGAAACGTTTCGTGTCTCGCCCGCTTCTTTCCCCCCTTCTTCAGGGCAATCGCCCGATCCGAACACACAAGCCGAGTTCTTCTCCCAGCCGGCATATCTTACTGTGTCTTCGCAACTTCACCTGGAGGCCCTCGCCGCTTCCCTGTCTCGGGTTTACACGCTCTCTCCTTGCTTCCGGGCAGAACGTTCTCAAACGAATAGGCACCTCGCAGAATTCTGGATGCTCGAAGCTGAATGGGCATTCATTAACCACGTCGGGGACGTATGCTATGTGGTCGAGGAGTCTCTCAAAAATGTCCTCCTTCAGTGTCGATCAGAAAACGCACTCCTTTGGAAAGATGGCGACGAGGCAAAACTCAAAACTCTGGAAGATGCATCGCGCCCAGGAATGCCCTGGACACGCATGTCATACACTGATGCTGTAAAGGAGTTACAGAAATACCATACTTCTTCTCGAGTTGGATTCGAATTCCAGCCGGCATGGGGGAGGGCATTGCAAAGCGAGCATGAACGTTGGCTTTCGGAACGACTTGTCGGCGGCCCTGTGTTTGTCACAGACTACCCAACCTCCCTGAAACCATTCTATATGCGAGCCAATGATGATGGGCTAACTGTAGCGTGCTTTGATCTTCTAGTTCCTTTCATCGGCGAGCTCGTGGGTGGATCGCTCAGAGAAGAGAGATACTCTCATTTGGTCGAGGCTATACAGAGGCATGGGCTTAAGGAGGAAGAATACGGGTGGTACGTGGATTTGAGGAAGTATGGGAGCGCGCCTCATGGGGGCTATGGGCTGGGGTTCGAACGACTGATTAGCTGGATGAGCGGGATTGAGAATGTGCGGGAGTGCATCGCGATGCCGAGGTGGGCAAAACGGATGTTGTTGTAACATAATACTCTCGTCAGCTCCTCTCGATTTGGTGGAAAAGTTCCAAATCAATCTGGGCTCTGTTGCGAAGTCTTGTGAGCTATATTCTACGATTTCGAGGACCACGGACAGGTCAAGTGAGTGGGTCTTGTCTGCAATACTGGCCCAGACATACTTGTTGGTTTTATCATGACTGCTACTATGACTGCCAGGAGCAAACGTTGAACGTTAAGTCTTTTCTAGTACTGACATTTTGCTCTTCCGCCATGTATGATTTTTCGGTGTTTCCCATACATATGTATTTCCAATTATAATCAATGCGTCGTGCGAGCATCCTTATTAGTAATACTATTACTTCCGTGGTTTATTACCCCAAATTTCCCCACAATATTATTGTCGCTCACTACGCTGACACTGACAACGTTCCCAACTGTGATATCTTCCAGTTATGAAGCCGGGAGTTCCGTACCTTCAAAAAAACCCTCTCGTTACCTATGGAACTGGAGGCTCGACGTATACTGGTATGTCAATTCTCGAGGCTTCATCGGGAGGTAGTGAATATTGACCATTTCTACGTTCATAAGCTCGCTCGACGCTTAACAGATCGTTCGTTGTCGTTATTCCATTAGCTTTGGCTGCAATCTTGGGATATATCACATACCTCACTCACCGTCATGATACCTCCTACCGCGCTCAGGCTCCTTCTGCTGCTTTAGACAACCGAGTCGCCAAACTACCAGGTGCGTCTTTGAAGATTCAGTCTTCGCCAATTCGTTTACCTCATGTGGTGATAAGTGATGGGCTATAACAGTAGGTTGCCATCATTCTGAAAAGCTGTCGATACTGACCTGGCGCCTCACGCACAGCTTGGAACGCATACCATGTGAGTGCTATGGAATTAGTTTTGAAGGTTTAACTCAGATCTTCCAGTGTGACATAGACGAGGGCCTCATGTTACAAACCGCACAGCTTATGAAATCTCTCAAGTTAGCGGCAAGTATCGTTCACTGTCGGCCTGATTCAGGGTAGCTGAACTTGGATCACCACCACCAGGACGCTGGATACACTTATGTCAACATTGATGATTGTTACTCAGAGAGAAGTAGAAACGATGATGGTGATATTGTCGAAGGTTCAACTATTTTCTCCTGACGGTTTATATGTTAACATCCACGGTCAGACGCGACGAAGTTTCCGTCTGGAATGAAGGCCCTCACAGATGAGATTCATAATCTTGGACTGTGCGTGAGATGTTATATACATACATCTCAAATTGCATTTCACTGAGATTTTTCTTTGGCACGCACAGGAAAGCTGGCATTGTGAGGACCTGTCATTTAGACATTCCTGTACTCTCCCTGACCGTACCCCTGTCATGCAGTACAGTGACTCGGGTTGGTTCACATGCCAGTTGTACCCTGGCTCATTCCAGAACGAGGCAAGGTGAGCAGTTTCGTTCCTGGTCATTACATCACGACTATATCTAGCAGGGACGTAAAACGCTTTCACGACTGGGGCTTTGATTATCTCAAGTAAGTATCGATTCGCTGACTTGAATGGCTGTTTTTGATGGTGATTATCAACAGATATGATAATTGTGCTGGTACGTGGACTCACACCATGCCTAGTTTGTGATTACTTGATATGCATCAGTTCCATTCGACAACATCACGCGGGAAAATATTATGGGAAGTATGTACTTATATTCTTCACTGCTGTCAGAATTCTCACTGGCGGGTCCAGGATACGAACGTGTGGCAAACGCCATTGCTGATTTTTCACTGTCGTCTGGAACACCACCTCTAATTTTGTCCATGTGCCAATGGGGAAGGGTAAGACTCCACCTCGTTGCAATTTTTGGACTATGGACTGTTTTTGCAGGAGCAAGGGTGGACTTGGGCCCGCAGATACGGGCAAAGTTGGAGGGTGAGATAGAGCACGTATCACAAATTTCTTGAAGCTAACCAATACTTTAGACGACCAACGATATTGGTAAGCGTTCAAACCCCCGAAACCTTTCACTGAGGATGCAACTGATTGGTGGGCAAGATCCGAACTGGCAATCAATCGTCAAAATATTAAACCAGTAAAGAAGCTGCGTTGCTTATCCTAGAGTAATTCACATCGTCTTCCAGGAACTCGTTCTATACTTGGGCAACTGATTTCTATGGCCATAATGACATGGATATCGTTAGTCATGTTCTGTGGTGTTGTTGGCTGCGCTGACACCGGTCCTTGTAGCTTGAAGTGTACGTCATTGAGAGGCCGAGTCTGATTGTCGTCTCACGATCGACAGTGGTAATGGCCCCCTAACGTACGAAGAAGCGAAGTCCCATTTTACTGCGTGGGCGCTCTTGAAGTCACCTTTACTTATTGGCACTCATGTAAGTCCGATCCCTGCTGACGAACCCTCCGCTCACGCATGTCCAACTTAGCTCGCTTCTGCTACCAAAGAAACCCTCGAGATTCTGACCAATCCAGAAATCATTGCGATTCATCAAGACTCGGTTGTAGGCACTAGCATCTCACCTTTCCGGTGGGGCATCAATGTAAGTCATTTCAACTTATTTGCAGTTAATCAGAGGCCACGTCGTTGATGCCACGTTGCATCCATAGCCTGATTGGGTCAGCAATGACACACATCCCGCACAATATTGGAGCGGGGAGAGTCAGAACGGGACGGTGTTTATGCTCGTTCGTGCTCTCTTTGAGATGCGCTGTCCAAACAATTAAATTTTATCCAGTTAAACACGCTGGATGAACCCGCCGACATGTTCTTCAGGTTGACTGAATCTCCGTGGATCCGAGCTGGCAGGCAATACACTGTCCGGGTAAGTTTCATCTCTCATGCAGGCTTTCCGCGGCCTTCTGACTTGCTTTGTCTGTCTAGGACCTTTGGGCGCATACAGACAACGGCACTGCGGTTCGCAACTTCACAGCTCACGCTGTTCCGCCGCATGGTGTTGTGGCATTGCTTCTCCAAGACGCGGGTAATGAGCCGGATGACTTGTGGCCGCCTTGTGCTGTATTGGAGTGGTGCATGCATTCTAACGGGACTCGGATCGACCAATGAATGCTGAGGGCCTTTTCTAAGTGATGTACATAAGTCTTGTATCACCATTGTATGTTGACAAAATTCATTGAACCTTGTATGGATAGAGGGCGACAAGATTGTCTTTCGTGCCACGCTCAAGTCATTGCTATCCGTGTCTCTTCCGAGCAGCGAGGCACCTCGGTCCATTCTCGTGTAGGATGTGAGGTATCCCGACAGATAGCATGCTTGACAACCTGTCAAGTGGTTGGAAAACGTGGTCTCATGCATGGCCTGCTTTGAAAGCCATAAATAAGCGCCGACTCACTCTGAGATCAACAGGTCACGTCATGCGTCCTTCCACAGCTTTACTAACGCTCTGTAATCTCGTCCCTCTTGTTGTGGCATCACTTCTAGATGTCTACCAAAGAAACACCATCAGTATCCCGCTGAGTAGAATATCCAGAGATGCGACCATAGAAGACGTGAAGGCACATCTCACGGCCGTTTCTCAGTATGTTTGTCCGTCGATTTTTAGCGGAAACGCAATTTTTAACACTCCTCAGCAAGTACGACGTCACCTCGCGCAATTATGCGCTGAACACAGGCTCGCCTCACTCCTTGAGCAATCGCGGTCCTCCTTATAAACTCGGCGAACGTAGCACAGGGTCTCTATCCGGTGACGGAAACTCTGTCCCCCTAAAGAATCAGAGTGTCAATTTATGGTATGGCTCCATCGCGGTTGGGGAGCCTCCGGAATCATTCACAGGTAAGTACTTTCAGTCGCCTAGCCATCTAAAATCCTCGATGCTAATGCCACTGAAGTGCAAATCGACACTGGCTCCGCAGACCTGTTCCTCTGTTCCATGCGAAGCGGTCTCTCCTGCGCCGGGCATCGGCGGTACAATGCCACATCATCAACGACGTCTCTTAACCTCAGTACGCCGTTCGTTGTGAAGTATGGAAATAGAACGGGGATGAGCGGAGATGAATACACAGACGTGGTGGAGTTGGCTGGATACAAGGTTTGTTGAGAGACAAATTGCAATGAAATCATGTTACCCATTCAATACTCGCTCTCACCAGGCGATCAACCAAACACTTGGTGCCACAGATACGTACTATTCTGACTCTGCAGCTTTTAATGCGCCTGACGGGCTCGCTGGATTTGGGTTCCAAGAGATTTCCTCATACGGTGCCGCACCCCTTTTCCAGACCCTCGTGGACAACCATGTCCTGCACCAGAACGTGTTCGGAGTCTCTTTATCCACTCAGGAGGACAAAAGTGAGCTTCGTGTCGGAGGATCGAACCCGGCAATGTACGAACCAGACACTCTTACGATTGTCCCGGTCACAGTCAAAGGATACTGGCAGGTCCAACTTGACGGGCTTTCCCGGAACGGAGAGGATATGGTGGTCCCTACTGACAAAGCACAGGCTATCGTGGACACGGGGACGGCCTTCATCGTCACGACACCAGAAAATGCCGTGAAGTACTACGAGGACATCAAGGGCGCAAGGGCCGTCGACGAAATTTGGACAGGTTGGTCACGCTCTGACTCTGAGGTAGTCACCCTGACAAATTTATTGCAGTCCCTTGTGATACGATCGGATCATTTGCACCAACTTTGACATTCGGCGGACAGTTGTTCCCTGTCTCGGCAAGTACTTTCAACCTGGGACCCGTTCACGAAGGCTCCACGGATTGCATTGCCGGCCTTACTGGCATGCCTGGGATTGGAGGTATGTGCTATAAATGAATACAACAGGGTCAGGCTCAAGCATTGAGGAAGAGCACTGGATTATTGGCAATGTATTTTTGCAAAACGTGTACACGATCTTTGATGTCGCCAACATTCAGGTCGGTTTCGCAAGGCTGAAATTGTGAAGGGAAGCCCGGATTGCAGCTGGAGGTCTCAGGTCTCTTGGATGGGAGAATGTGATTTGTCGATGTTTCTATTGTTTTTGTTTTGAGGTTGCATAAGACAACATACGATGTCATCTCGCTTCTGACATGTGAAATCCTACTGCGCGTAACTATTAGTATGAGAGTAAGTTCTGAAGCCGACATCGGCCTCCGCAGACTCGGAAGGCATCACCTAAATTATATTGCGATAAACGTCCGACCTGCCAGTGGTACTCTAAAAATCCTTCGTGGTTACCTGTTGGCCATGGCGAATCCGTACTCCTGGCTGTACGAGTTTAGAACAGAATTGTAAGCCGGTTGCTTACTAGAGTTCCCATAATCTACATAAATACTGACTGCGGTAATCAAGCTTGAGCTTTGATTATCACTGCCTTTTGGCCTAACGGTCTGGGCGTAACGGTTAAGGGACGACAGTCTTGACTACTTACAAGAATCTAGGTATACTGAAGTCAATACATGTATGATGTGACTAGCAGTAACTACAAGCTACAAGTTAACGCACTGGCAACGAAGTTATAGAACAATCAACGCTGAGGTGAA
>MU177901.1:250116-270854 GCA_016695465.1 Suillus americanus
GACAGCTCCACCTCCTCCAAAGAGTGCCCGGGGCCCACATCTAGCTCATCTGAAACCACCCATCAACATCATTGTGAGCCAGATACTACATGATGAACGCACGTAGATCTATGCAGTCTCAGACGAGAAGGGCGCTGTGGGAAGCAGGATGGTACATGATGCATGAGCTGCAGTGATAGTTAAACGTGGGAGCTATGATATCTTCACGGGCCCTGATTTAGGATAGAGTGGGGAAATCGATATGGTATTATCGCATAAAAGAAACCCAGGATACAAGACATCCTACGACAAAGATAGAGGTCCATTTTCTGACATCTTTCCACCAATTATCCCATTCATGCGTCTCGCCTGTCAGTCTCGGGAGAGAAACAACAGTCGTCGACAAGACTACCGGTACAGACGGTGCGTCTGGCTTCCGGGAGGTAAGGGGCGTAGGATCATTTTCATGATGATGGTTACTTGAGCCCACGATGTCCTGCAATGGGAAGACTTCAGCTTGTGCAACACCTCCGAAGAAATCGGTAATAAGCGTCTTGTCCAAGGGACGGCGGAAAAGATCAGACCGGATGCCTGGATGAGAGTAAATCTTCGCCGGGTCATATGAATCGAACTGTCACAATGAAGAATAAACACGCGCATCAGATCAGTGATAAAGCAGAATACCAAATCTTGCATAGATGTCTGACTCGTCTTGTTTATTCCTTCCATGAATTTGAGGACGTAGTGTGTATAGCTGTCGATGACGGAGACGCCAATGTCGTTGTCATTTTCATACTAGATCCATGATGAGCATCTCATAACAAAACAAAGTGTGGAATTCTCACGGAGTAAGAATTCTCATCAATCTGAGAGGACCCAGTGGCAAGAATGTTAGGGGAATAAAATTGAGAGTACATGGTATTTGCTTGACAGGTATCAATCATGAATAAAATTTCGTTGTATCTGGTCCACCATAAGCTTCGAATACGACAACGCGACGAGAAATCTCACCTTTTCTTCTGCCACATTTGCTCAAATGCGTCAGCAATATCAAATGCACTTATTTCCTCTTGATCTTGAAATTTGAGGAACTCATTTCCTCCATGCCCAGTCATGTAGACGAAGACGTTTGAGCGGTCGTCTGTCAAAAGTCTTTTTGACCGTGGCATAGAGGGATCCACCCGACCTACAACACTTTAGGTGACCTCCAATCAACACGGGGCCATTCATACCTGTCAATAGGCGTATGAAGTTCTCCACAGTTACTTCATATCCACGATAATCTACCTCGATGTTCTCGCCGTACAAGTCTAAGTGCCTGCCAGCTTCTGCATAGACACTGCCAGCAAATTTGTTCCTCGCATTGCACGCTACGTCGTCTGCCAGCATGAGGATGATGTTGGAGTCTGGAATCCCAAGACGCTTGACGGTACGATACCTGACAGGAGCATCAGGTGATGAGCAACTAACTCCGGAGATGGGGTGCGTTACATTCCAAGGGCATTTGCCATATGCTGTCGTACATAGTCTCAGAAAAGGCGGTCTATAGTGGTACGATTGTGCTCACCCTGTAGTTGAACCAGTACCGAGATGCACATACAAGGACTGCCCAATTGTTGGTATGTCCTGAACCCGAATCATGTCTACCGAAGAAATCAGCTGCGCGCTCGCCAGCAGACATGGTAGAGCCCGATGAGCCAACACCCCATGCTACGAAACATGTTAGCAACAGAAGGCAGGCTTGAGGAAGCAGCCGGAAACGCATGGAGAACACAACTGATACTGACAAGTGAAGCTTAAGAACAGTAACTACTGACTAACGGCAACTCGGCGAAGGAAATGTGGTGCGGAGTTCTAAAACGCTACAATCCACCTGTTGTTCTTCACTCTCATGAACGGCAAGCACAACTCTCTTGAACACGACATCGTTATGCTCATATTTTTCATAGGTCTTCACACCTATGGAGATGACTCGCAAAGCGACTCGGAGGAGAAGGTCGCTTCATCCTCGAAAACCAGTGTGGGAATATATCTAAATAATGTAAGAGATTCTTCATCGCAGCCTTGTGCAATAGTTTCCCTCTTTGTTGGCTGTCGTTCTTCATGAGATAGGATAAGGCGCTGAAAAGTGTATCAAACTCATCCTCAGATGGTACGTACTGTATAATATGGTCCATATATGTGTCGTGTTGAAGATGGAACCTAGCCAACCCAGCCCGCCTGCTACCAAAGTCTCAAGTAATCATTCGTCGGCCTGCGCAGCAGAGAGGTCACCCTCGTGCTCATGTATCAGATGAAATCGTAGGCGGCTCAGAAAGCCTTCGGGCTTTCAGTCCAGCGTCCATGCCCGATGCGTTTCCGAACACGGAACAAGTTGAAACTGGATCTCCAAAGGAGGCTGATGAAATCTCTCACCTCCGACAACTATTAAGACCACTGCCAATTCCGGGTTTCACAGACTGGGGCATTTTGCCAGCGTCTTTGTCTCCTCATGACCCGACGATTCAGGTGCGACTGCGCTCTCACTCACGGGGATCTTTCTGATTGTTCTTCAGGATAAACTTGCACAGTTTCACGCTTTAAAGCAAGATTCTGAACATCCCAAGCATTTTAACGATTCACTTATGTCCAACCGATCCTTCCGCAATCCCCATCTATATGCTAAGCTGGTAGAATTTGTGGATGTTGATGAGCGCACGACGAATTTTCCAAAGGATATGTGGGATCCAGATGACATGCGCCCTGAATGGTTTGCGGACAGCATCGGTACGTAAAGTTACTTACTCTCATAACAGTCGTTCATGCCCTCGCCTTTGGCATATCTTCGCACTTGGCCATTTGTTCTACAAATTGTTCCATGGTCATTTTTCTCGTGGTTCTCGGCGATGCATATGGGCGCCTGTATCTCTGCCTCAAAGCCGCGCTGCAAAAAGCTCGCTCAGAGCAAACTGCTTCCTCTCAGTCGAAGCGAACGCAGATAAATTTCACGACTTCTGCGAAGGTACCAACCCATCATCCCACTCAGGACAAGCTAGCCCCACGTCACAGTAGCAGATTCCATCCCTACTCTCGCCTGCGCTAAACTCAATATCCTCATGTATCATGTATATTACTACGCATCTCTATATGTCACTCTTTTCAAGTCCTTGAGTGTATCATTGGTTTTTCGCCGAACGGTTTAGCTTTACATGTGTCGCTATGGTGACCAACTCTAGATACGCTTCAATTGCGCAAGACCGTCCGCGATCATCGATCAGCTCTATCAACATATGCCATTGTTCACTGTCTGTCAACTCAACTTTCTAACAACGCCAGGCTGTTACGAATCTTGATCAGTTCAAACGATCGCATGCTCCCATGACACAACAGGATTGTGCCTGTGGTCTCATCCCCACATGAATTTTGTTCCGTTGATCAAGACTTTCGACGACAATGATATTATTGTACTCTGCTTCGAAGCTGTCTAGCCTCGTTTTCGTTGTCGAATAAACCAAGGTCACATGCAACTTCATGGAAAGTATTGAATGTGTGTCCTTGGATTGTGCGAAGATCGACAAAAGAAACTGCAGGCTGATGAAGGAGTGCGCGAAGATAGAAACGCTCTCCATCTTGAATTGAAATCAATTGGATTTAAGCTACTTTTTGTGAATGAGCGCGTCTCGATGCTTTCTTCCATATGACACCTTCTCTTTGCTTCTCAGGATGATCATTAGGTGTGATTTCATCTTCCATAGAATATGTGTAGAGAACGAATTGCTCGAAGCATTCTTCATAGCGGAGTCCAGCAAGTTCATTTGCACGTAGGAAGTAACGGTTTAAGAGGGAGGTACATCAACAACAAATAGCTAAATAAATCACCCCACCATGTCAACATCTTTCGCCGACCATCTTCTAGCATCTGTCAGTCCCATCACCATCCATCCTGTATGTCGCACGAAGGACAAAATGGATATATTCATGAAGAGTGAGTTGCGCCTGCAAGACGAAGATCCCCGGGTTCTGTGGGAGGAGGACCTCCAGCTTAGGATCTAGAAATCCAGAGGATCGTCTACATTAAACAAGGACCGGATAGCCACACTCAAGTACTCGGGACTGCTGTTTTCAATAACTTAGGAGTGGAGACTCGAACATCCCTTTCATAAAACACAAAAAAGTGCCTGCTCGGCGTGCTCGGCGGTTGCAGACTCAGACTGAGTTGCAGATGGATACCGACGTAGAAGGGGATTCCATACTAGAGACGGAAGGCGGCTTAGGACAACAGGCTTTCGTCGAGGCTGAAAGAAAAAGAGCAAAACCTGCAGGGGAAACGAAAGAAAAGAATTGGGAGCATCTTTTCCGGGCGATATACTCAGGCTATCATATGCGCAAGTTGCTCATGCAGCAAATGCAAGAGCACAATGCTGATGGATCGCAGCGTTTGTGCAAGTTGCCGTTTGCAGAAATGGCAGATCTCCGGTACTGGTCTTCAGAGTTCGCTACCAATCCTGTGCTAGACGCTCACGCTATGGATTCGGGGGAGCCAAATCTCGTCCTCCTGGATTACAGGCTCAGAAAGGTCACTGGAGTGAGTGAAATCACCCAATCTGACCTTTCCGCCAATCGGACAATACCTTTGTGCTTGGGGGTTGCTACCAAGGGCTATCTGATGATACGGGATCAACCAACCATGGCGTCGTTTCGTCCTGCTTTTCAGTATCTCTAAATCCCAACTTCGTGCCCATTATATAGATCGCTCGAGTCAGTCTTTGGAGACGTATCGCCGCCAAAAGAGAAGGAAAGAACAAAAGGATAATCGAAAGGACCACAACCACCCTCTGTAATCATTAACCCTATCACCTTAAGCTGGTGTTAACGTCCGCCCCGGCCAGGACCATTGTACAAGACCCATCAATCCGAATCAATAGTAATATAGTAGGTATTGTCTACCATAGGGCTCCGCCCCAACGGACAATAAACAAGGATTGATATCTATATAAATCGCTCTGGCATGAAAACCATTCCCAATCGTTAAATCCCCCGAACGTTTTGCTAACGTGTTAAGTACTATCTATCACTCTGGCAAATCACTCCTTCCTCGGCTTTGATCCATCCATCCATATCTGCAACTCTTGTAGTACCGTTCCAAATCATGCTAATTTACCGAACGGCTTCGATTCAATGCTTTCTGATGCAATAAGCTGGGTTTACGACAACGAGCAGAAGCAGAATGTGTACTGGATCATGAAAATTCTGTGGAAAAGCCGCGGACTTTCCAAGCGCGGAACTGTCTGCTATCGCGTTCGAGACAAGTTTAATCAGGAGTACGCACTGAAGGATTTTTGGGTCGAGGAGAAGGTCAAAGACAGCGAGATAAATCTTCTCCGAAATGTCAAAGACATGCCAAACGTGGTTCGACTCGTCAAGTATTGGGATGTGCTTTATGATGGGCAGCCCGACTCCACATCACGCATTCATAATCATTGCCCAACATTCAAATTCGAGACAAAAATTCATCGACGTATTCTGTTGACGCCCTGCGGGCTCCCGCTGACGCACTTCAACGACGTACCTGAGCTTGTCGGGGTTTTTCGTGACCTTGTGGTTGGTGAGTTCATTTCGCAAACACAAAGTCCCCTGTAATCACCATGAATTGTAGCCCTCAAGACAATGGTTGGCCGGCGTGTCGCTCACGGTGACTTCAGCCCTAACAATATTATCATTTACAAAGGAAAAGGCTACTTCATAGACTTTGACAATGCACATTTCCTCAATGATGATGGAAAAGCGGACGCAAGTCTACATGGTACTGTGCGTTGCAATGACATTACAATTTTCTCTGCTTGCGCTAATCTCATAGTTTATGGGGGACTGTACCATACATGTCCTTTCGCATTCTCCGCCTAATGGGGGATAGCCTTTCGGTCCAACACACGCCATGCGACGATCTCGAGTCGCTCTTCTACATCCTGCTTGAATTCACTACTATGTATTCAGGACCGAATGGCGCACTGGCTCCCCAACCCAATGAAGAAGATTTGGAACGGGACCCCATTCGGAGGTGGATACACGCCTGTTCTAGTATGACCCGTTATAGTCTCGCGACCAGCGGCATGTGGAAGCGGGAATTTATCATGGGTCGGTCTTTCCCAGGGGCAATCACCCCGTACTTTTCCCCTCTGAGGCCCCCTCCTTGGTGGGTGGCGTCAGGCGATTTCATTCGCAAGTACCCATTCAACTGCCATCTCTCACGATGAAATCTGCGATATTCTAACGCGGAGGTTAAGTACGATCAGCCCGCAATCTGCCCAAATACCTCCTGCACCTCCATCCGCGCCAGAACCGATCATCACTCTGTCGCCTCCTCCCCCATCTTAATCTTGTATTTTTATGTTTTTCCTTCATCTCCCACTTGTCCTTTGTCCTTTGCAGCATTATTCCTCGTAGCAGCCTGTGGAACTTATTCTATTTGTACAATAATGAAAAACAGCCTTGTCGTGACCTTAAAGACAGCTAGCGCATGCAGATGTTGAACTTCATCCAGATAATGCTGGTCCGCTTTTGTTGCATGGATACATCAATCAAGTTCCGTCTACCTCTCATCGATATCGATGCAGTTAATGCTATGACATCGCCTTGATGTTACTCAACCTCACCACAAGAAGTAGCGACACATTCTCACTCGACGCGTCGTACTGCACGCAGTCCAGACGAAACGATATCACCTTGAACCTAGAGACAAGCAGTGTCAGAATCTCACTTTCCAAATACCGCACGCAGGCGATGGGGCGCTCGCCGGTGGTTAAAGTTAGACTCGAACTTCTCAGTGTTTGTTCATCGCCTGGTTGCCGCGAGCGATTGATTGGCGGACTTGGTGAAGGAGGTGTGCAGTGCGAACGGAGAGCATGTCACTATCATGCGGGAATACGCCTGGAGGTGCGGGGTCTTGGATGTAGTATATAGTTCAACGGAAGAAGGAAAAGGCCGAACGCAATGCTAGTAAGAAATGGCTCGCATGCTTCAGACGCATCCAAGTCAACAGAATCAATTTAATCTAAGATGAGATCAGAAATGTAGTGTTTTTCTGGAACGATCATGTCAGACAAGGTTCACTTTCAGAACAAACAGATGTACCCTGCAGCTCGGAAAGCCTTGGAATCGTCAACTCAGATCTAGAAGAATGACAAGAGAATTAGAGAGCACATTAGCCTGTTGTTACTGACTTTCATGAAAGCGATTGCTCGCCTTGGAATTACACATGTACCTTACGGCGTAGACACTTGCACTACACGCTACGGAGAGATTAGTCAATGGACTGGGCGTTACAGGCGGGAACGGCGGACCGGCGAGGGTACCTCACATTTGCGAGCCCAGGTATTGTAGAGGCACCCTCACCCCTTAAACTGGTTAGTACTGTCCGACATAAGGTACGTTGTCCCATTAATGGACGAAAGTCGGAATCAAAAAAAAAATACCACGTGTATTCGAGGGTGAACAATGCAACTCCGAGGCAGGCCTTAAACAAATAGAAAACTTCGTGCCACTGCAACAACTTCCTCCTACATCTGAAAGGGCAGTTTTTTCCAGCACAAAAAATGCAAAAATCGACCACCAGTCCCTCAGCTGCCATGTACTCAACAGACAATGACTGCGTCGCCAGTCAACACAACACCACAGAAAAAACGACCGCCCCCAGCCACACGTTGAATTGCGGCAGGCATGACTGTCCAGTCGTTTTTGTCTATGATAATGGCACTGACTGGCCCACGATCAACTGCCTCATCGAAGAACACTATCCCGTGTGCACAGGCGGCTTCTATGAGCTCGCCCTTTCATACCCCCCTTCCGACACCCACAGTACGCCAAACGCCCCGAGCCCTCCACAGCTCGCGCCTGAGAGCTTGGGTTCCGATGAAATCATCGCGGGCCCCAGCAAGCGGAGAAAAAAGAAGGGCGAGCGGAAAGAAGACCTGGAGAACGACGAATACACCGAGGATGTACAGCCTACATCTGTCTGGTGCCGCGGATGTCAGAAGGCAATTAGCCTTGACAAGCGCTCCAGGTACTATCCTGGATTGTGGGTCAAGCACCGGGGTAAGTGCCCGGGTATCCTCGAGATGAAGGTGAGCTAATTTCTCCTCCGAATGGAATGAGTAACTAACTGAATTTTACAGAAAGATAAACTTGCCTTGAGAAGAGACTGGATTTATTCGTCAAATCCAGTACCAGCCGTCAGCTCATTTGACATGAGCGATGAAGATTTGGAGGAGGAAGAGGACGAGGTGATAGGATTTAGCAGTAAGTCGGTCCCCGACGGGAGTAAACATTATGATTCACTAGTGAGTACGAACTCTAGTGTCGAACGTGCGCCTTCGTAAGGCCTGCTGGGAAAGGGAAGCAAGATAATCTGCGTACTACTGGTACGCCACTACGAGGGACGGAGAAAAGGTCGAGCGAGGTTGGATTTTATATACTGTGGGTGAGTGTTAAACGAGAGCATGCTTATCAACCCTTTGCTTTGTTCACTTACTAGTGAACGTCATCCTTTGTTAGAAAAGATTTTGTTCAAAATACAATCTCCCTTTGATGTTCTGCTAGATTTATGTGATAAAACCACTAAAAGTGTAGAAGATAACGATCGTTTGTAAAGCTCAAGCACGTGGCGATCAATCGCGTCCTCGGAAGGAACCGGCACATCTTTGTCTTTTGGTTGCTTTGTCTTTCCTCCCGGGACCCGGACCGCACACATTCCGCTCGCTCGAATCTACAGTTTCCTCAGCTGGCGCCCATCCTCCATTCCCATTATTATTTACAAGTTGACGTTGACATCGTGTTTCGATTATCCAGGTTGAACCTGATGTCCAGCTATCTATCTCAATACACGACATGGTCATTCAACAGCCTGCCTATCAGCTAATGCTCGGTTCTAGCACAACCGCCGTTGTTTAACAGTTTTTGCATTAAACTAAGGTGGACGATCAGGGAACTGTCGTTTCGGGAATCAACCGACGGCAGTTGCATAACTTTCTGTTCGATCTTGAACGTACAGAGTCTAAGGTTAGTAAACTAGTAATAGTATGTGTCCGACATTCCTAATGTTGCCTTGTTCAGGGCACATCAAATTGTCGGTATTCAACAAAGGGAGACAATAAATGGTGAATCCTGGCAGAAGGCAAGGGTATGTATGATACACAAGTACCAAACTTGTAATCGAAAACGAGGATATTCGTGCCAAGTCCTTATGGAAAATCCACAACTAATCGCAGAGGAAGAAGAGGCTGAGGATCATGCCAGTTCAGCAAAGCCCACTCGAAGATTTCCGTTGTCGAATACTGTGTAAACGTTCTGTAGGAAAACGCCCCCAACAACCCAAAAGTCTAAAACGGATAGATGAGGACTTGGCTTGCGTACATCGCGCGATATGGAGTACTCACCAACACTTGACGTACCAGCAATACCTCCCACGCAGTCGCTTGAACCATCACTCTCCGGGCCAAGATTGAACGTGTCCTCTGAAACATTGAAGCCACGCCCACCAAATGTGAGTGTGGGAGTGTATGACCCGATCGTGTCGCACGGAACTGGGGAAAAAGTCAGTCACAGATCATTAATAACCGCAAAGGATTGGGCAAACTGGTATAATATGTCATATCTTCTTGAGTACTGTTGCTTGAGCCTGGAATATCCTTGTAGTAAGCCTCTGCTGCACCATCACTCGTGATGATATACGTGGTCCCGGTATCGATAATAGATGCGCTGTTACTAGCAACCGTAGAGCCATTTCGCGAAACCGCTTCTAGATTCACTTGCCAGTACCCTTCCTCGGTGACTGCCGTATAGGTCAAGGTGTCTTCGACGTAGAGATAGGGGTTCGTCGCTCCGATACAAAGCTCGCTCTCCCCGGATGTAGAAGAAAGTTTAACGCTGAACACGCTTTCTGGGAGTACGCCACTGTCACTTATTGTCTCAAAAACCGACTTTGCCCCAAGAGCAGATAATTTCTCGAAAGCAAAACCAACAAGACCATCAGGCTGGAAATCCGGGTACGCAAATTCGACGGAGTACGAAGAGGCAGCAAGGAATATTTGGTTGGGGGCCTTAGCAATGAAAATCAGTGCTTGCAATGTAAGAAAGAGATATTGTGCCACCTCGTAGCCGCCAAGGAACACATCATCGCTGTATTCATTTCCTTCTACTTCACCTTCACCATACGAGAGCTCAGCAATATTGCCTTCATCCTTGGCTGTAGAAGACTGGGCAGCATTATACATCTTGTGGCCTGCACAATCAATGCAGTAGATAGACGGAAGGACTAACAAAAAATAGCCTCAGATCAACACAAACCACTTGTCAAGCATATGTACTTACAGAGGTCCGTGCTTCCCGAGTCGATAGATACTTAAGATAAAGTTCAATGAGCAAAAGATGTGCGTTCCATGCTGACAGTGGGATTGTCTAACCGTTAAATTTCTGTTTCGGCGTCCCCACATCAATTTCCCCATACCACAGCTCAGCTCCCTCGTTGATGAGCGGAACAACACCGTCGTCACGCTTTCTTATAGAAGACATCATCTTCCCGCTCAAAGGATGAGCAGAACCGGTATTAGCTTCGAATGCAGAAAATGTCTGACGATACTTGCTGGAAAATTAGGGGTTGCAAGCGATCAATACGCTATGAAGAAATTGGCTCGAACCCACTTCAAAACGCGAATGAGCTGTGCATTAAGAGCACTCATATCAACATGCCCAGCGACATCAGCGCTCTTGCGGGTAAGAGGGAATCGAATAACACCTTCACCATGGCCATTAGGCACAGGTGATGCTGCAGCGATAGAGACGAGAACTAGCAGAGAGGTAAAGAGGGATGAGATCTTCATCTTGCGCTAGGAGGCAAGGACGGGACTGTCAAAAAGAACATAGTTAATAGTATTTTCACAGCTGCGTGTACGTTGTTGGTTATTGTTCTCTTTGTCACCTTGGAAGTTAGAACCACTTCTACTCGGGTCGCTAGCGCTATCCATGACACCGACGTACAATCGAGGTGTTATTTTTCACCAAGTACTGCATGGCTTTGACTACTGACGCGCAGCTACACAAAAGACCAAAGTGGAACTAAATATTCGGAAGCGGGAACGTCAATCGAGAATCGACATCCTGTGTTGGAGTTGACGTCCATCATGATCTGTTCATCGAGAATTTCATGCAAGTACGTTAGTTATATCATCTAGTCCAAATATTTTCCCGAAGCACTTTTCAAACCCCGCGGCCCTTCATGCGATCGATGGTAGTAGTAAAGGTATGTATGCAGTTATTAGTTAGTATTGTCAAAGGTCTGTATATAATATAATGCCCATGAAATCAGCCAAATATCCAATCCACAACTCCTCCCACTCTCGTCATTATGCGAGCTCCGCAAACCCAACTTGCAACCCTCTCATGTCAAAGATCGAGTACACGTTCTGTAAGAACACATCGCCCACGACCCAGAAGCCTGATAGAGTAAGCCTGAATTAGAGTACTGCACGTTATTTATGTCCACGAAGTCTTACCAACGTCCGCGCCTGCGATGCCAGCCAGACAGTCACTGGATCCCTCTTCGATAGGCCCGAGATTGAATGTGTCCCCAGACACGGTAAACGGATGTCCTCCGAAGGTGAGGGTCGGTGCATAGTTATCAATTTTATCACACGGAACTGAATATATTAGCATTAGCCTGCAGGGTATAGAGAACCTTGTATTGGTACTGACTTGTATAAAGCACCTCAGATTCATCATTAGATGACGTAACACCAGGAATGCCATCAAAATAGGCTGCAGCATCATCCGTATGCCCCACGATCAAAGTTGTTCCCGTGTCGATGATGGATGATGCCTCGGGTTTCCCCACAGGGACACCATCCCGAGATATCCGATCGAGTGCGACTTTCCAGTAGCTTGCATCAGTTACAGGTGTATACGACAGATTGCCTTGCTGATACAGTGCCGTGTTGGTCCCTCCAAGATATAGTTCGCTAGCACCGAGTTTGGCGGAAAGTTTGACACCAAATACAGCTTCCTGCAACCGTCCACTTTCTACGAGAGTCTGAAAGAGCGGAGGTGCTGGGTATCCGGATATAGACCCGAATGAAAAGCCGGCAAGCCCGTCAGGTATGAAATTTTCACTCGAAAAGTCTGGGGAATAGACTGTTGCAGCCCCGAGGGTCTGTCCCTTAGCCTGGTCATGGTTAGTATACGCGCGTATGACCTGAACCCAAAATAATTACCTCATATCCCCCAATTACCACGTTGTCATTAAATTGTTCCCCCGCAACTTCACCTTCGCCAAAGGAGAGTTCGAATGGCTTGTGGAGATCGACAGCTGTTGAGGACTTGGATGGATCATATCTATTGTGGCCGTTGCAGCTATCGCTACAATTAACGGAAGGAAGGACTGAGTGGGCAAGGGTGAGCAAAAGTTCACGACTGGGGAAAATAACTTACAGAGATCCGCGCTGCCCGTGTCAATGGACACTTTGAATATCACTTAGTATTATACCTCAAAGGAATGGTAATACATGCGCACCTGTGAAAGTCTGTGCCGGCGTGCCAACATCGATCGAGGCATACCACAACTCGACACCTTGAGACATCAAAGGAACATTGCCAGCACCTCGCTTCATCGGTTTTGAGCTAGATGGCATGCTCAACGGATGGGCATATCCCTTATTAGCCTCATACGCTGCAAATCCGCGGCGGTACTTCCTGAATTCATTGGTCGATATTGCGAACAGGAATTGAAGCTGTGCACATACGCGGAGACTTGTGCAAGGTGCGCTTGGAGACTCTCAACGTCAACTCGATTGTTCCTACGCTCAAGTGGCAGGCGTAAAGTTTGAGTGCTCAGCTGCTGGACCGGTGAGCCAGCGACCAGCGACACTAGCGCGAGAAGAGATGTAAAGGAATGTGAAAGTTTCATAGTGAACGACGTGGTGCCAGAAGGGCGAAATAATTCTCTCAGCCGAGGCGCGCTGGGACGCGAGGATTCGCGTCATCCCGTCCTTTATACAGGGATGAGGTGAGCAGAAGCGAGGTAGTGTTCTTCTTGAGTATAAAAAGGGCTGCTCAATTATCACTAGTTGCTAAGCGTCGCAACGGCTTCATGACCGAGGCCGAGTTACGAGAAACAGCCGCATATGTTATACGGCCGGCCGCCATCTGGATCTCCAACACCTCGTTCTTATGCAGAGCCATACATATATCCAGCGACATACTTTAGATGAGGTCCATCTAGCAATCTTCCAAGAGTATTTGTACTCATAGTAAACGCACCAGCGACAAACCCTGGATACACTAAATCATCAGTGCCCACCCCACCGCGTTGTCGCTGCAGCTCTGATATAATCAATCCGTTTGTTATTGGGAAACTATAGTAATACTTCCCTACATTCTCAAACAATCGAGTAGCTCCCTGATGACGGTCGGCGCTATGTCAGAGGTCCATAGAACACGATGCTAATTCACGCTTACATAGCCGCACTTCACGGTCCCCACTACCAGATGCTAACAACCGTCCGTCCTTTCCAAGATCCACAGTCGTCACTAAGAAAGGAACGTTGAAAGAAAATGCAGAGGATTGGTGGCTTGGCTGCGTACCAGTGTTTTTATGACCCTGAATCACGAACTGCACCATCCCCGTCTTCAAATCCCACATCCGCACCGTCCCATCCCGAGACGAGGACACGACACGTTGATCTCTTCCAACCTGAAGTACAGATGTAGCGAGGATACAGTCCTAGTAAAAGGTCAGTTGCAATACTGGGATCGAGGTCTTGTCAGATGTCACATACTTTATGCCCTTGCAGAGTTTTTCGACACTCTCTGCGACCAATACCCACTTCACTGATGTCCCAGTGTTTCATCGTTCGATCCACGCTTGCGCTTACCAATCCGCCTTCAACGAACTGCACACTATACACAGCATCCTCATGCCCGCTTAATGTCTCCACCGGCTCCGAGCTGTCATCCTCAGTGCCGTCAACCTTCCAGATTCGAATCATTCCATCCAGCGACCCCCCAGCAACAAACTTGCCAGTTGAGTTGACAGCAATAGATGTCAGTGCGAGTTTGGATGAAAGCTTGACATCAGGGCTGACTGGGCGAAGTACACGACAGGCGGCCTCCATAGTTTCATCGAGGATGATCGAGCTAGCGTCGGGGGTCTCAGCAAATTGAGTCGCATCCCAAATGCGGATCGTGCAATCTCCGGACGCTGAAAGCAAGGTGTTGTTGTCAGGTGTAAACGCTAGAGCATATACCTCTCCGCAGTGCCCCTCCAAAGCATGCACCAACATGCGGTTCGTGATGTTCCAGACCTGTATAGCATCATGGGTGCTCAGATGAACAAGTTTTCAGTCTCTTCCACGTACTCTTATGAGTTTGTCTTCAGAACCAGCGACAAGGAAATGTCCATCGGGACTGATGCAAACGGCTCGTGCATGATTTGGTTTTCCAATATTCCTCTCCAGTGTGAAGCTGTGGTACCAGCTCGCCCAGTGTCGTTCATGAGGAGACAGAAACAACACTCACGTAAACTTCTCTCCGAGACTCAAGTTGTAAAGTACAACGGCACCCTCCATGCCTACTGCAAGCAATGTCCCGTCCAAGGAAAACTTCACACTACACACCACACTAACTCATAAAATGGTGTCAGACTGAAGTGAAGCGGCCCATCAGTCTTCCAAACAGACGCACCCGTCATGAACGTACCGCGCAGCAAGCTGCACATCCATCTGGCGCGGTACGCGGGGATTAAATATAGCAAGCCAATCACCTCCTTCCTTGACAAAGTCCACAGGTACTGTCGTCGAGTCTAATTCTTCAGCCATGCGACGTGTAAATGATTTAGGCGCTTCGAGCGTTGTGAGTGTTGGAGATGTGCGAGACAAACACAAGAGGCCTGCAAGCTCAAGGGATTGTGGAACGAAGAAATGAGATGCACTCTCAAGAAGGGTTCGTGAATGAGCTTTAAACTTTGGTTCTAGACTCCAGGCTATCTGTTTATCAAGAACCCTCAAATTTGTTCTCGGCTAGACTTTTGACTAGAAGACCTTTTACGAACCTGCCAGGGGGCTGAAGTATTACCCTGACTCGTGGCACCTGCAATTGCAGTGAGATGGAGAAACTGAACCAACGAAGTCACAGAGCGGATGAATACCGGATGAACGCTGGCATGATAACCGATAATGGGCAGCATCTTCAATTCTGATCTATTCAGTTCACAGATAATGAGTCATGGAGCTGAAATATTCTGGTTGCATGCTTGCGACTGCTATTTATATGCAGGTACTGGTTCAATAATCGAACAGATGGATATAATGACAGAACTAGTAGTAACAAACCAGCTTGCTACGACATGCATGTGACAAGATGTTAACGACAAGTACTGGACCTCGAGGATCAATACGGTCCAACGGAGCACGGTTTAACCTGTGTGAAACTCGTCCGGGATATAACTTTTTCTTGTGGATGCCGAGCCGAGCCGCAAAGTCTCAGATAGCCTCGGATCTGCCACATGCATACTAATGTAAGGATTATTCCCACGGGTAAAATTAGTGTTCTCGAAATCAGCGCAGCGCTGATAGACCAAGTGCCGAAGACAAGTCTCACACCTGTACGGGGTTGATGACCCTTTGAGCGGTGGCCGAGCAAACTGTGACCGCGATGCTAAATCAGGCTTATACGTGCGAAGTCGAAGTTACTTGTTAGGTCGAGCTCGATGGCGGGCCATGGTCCTCCAGATTTGAAAAAATGGAAACCGGTGCAGCTAGCGTATGGCAATGTAATTGGAATGATGATACCCTAGTATGCCACACATCGTGAGCAGTCGGAGATTATGTTGCCTGATGAGAGCACAGTCTGTCCTGCAAGCACGGAGACTATGTGCGGTTAACGTATTAAATGGCAAAGTCCGACTATCCTGGGCATCGCAACCGCCTGAAAGGGTTAGTGCCGCTGGATTTGAATTTCTTTACAAATCACGTGATTGTACCTTTACAACTCAAATAGGACATGCCGCCGGTAGTGTCAAGTGTGAGAAAAGAATCAGAGTATCAGGGTCCAACGCCAGTTATAAAGGCGATGATCAACACCCATTCCGTGGTTCCCAACCTCCCTTCATGTCCTCCACAATATACAACGTGAGTATTTCTATCTGATTTCTTCTTCTTCCTACTACAGGTCCTGCCTCATATCGTGGCCAATGTCGATCCTGAGCTCTAATTAAGCTATGACGGTCCTTGTGTGCGCGCTAACCCAAGAACAAAATTCTCTATCTCTGTTGCTATGAGCTCTTTCTTGGCATACACCCACGCTGACCTTTTTCGTTTCAATAGCATAGGAGCTTGCAGCCTACGGTTCCACCTGCTCAAGGGCCAAACCAGCACAGTCATGCCAGGCTTAATGAGGCCGTCGATACCATCCGTCAAGAATTTGATGTTATCTCCTCCGACCTCGGCATTCTTCGCAATCAACGAGACGAGTATGAATCCAAAGGTACGCACACTTGAATCCTCAACCACACATCGGTTTTACGTATGAGTGCAACATCTTGTCCATCTAGTCACTTCACAAATAAACGAGTTGAACATCGTTCGCCAATCACTGTATGAACTGGAATCTCAACACGGCAAGATTCGACAGACATATGAAGACGAGTTGAGTCGTCTCAGAGGAGAGCTTCATGCACTTCGTCAGGGTGTGCCAGCAGGAGCTCCACATCCGCCCGTCGGTCCTGCTTCAGTCGGACCTTCTGGTCCACCTGCGCCTCCGCCTGCAGTCCCCGGTGTACCTCCTGGCCCTGGCTCATACAACGAGCCTTACTACGGTCGAGATCGCGAACGTGAACGCGAGCGGGAAAAAGACCGCGAACGTGCTGATCGTGAACGCGACCGCGAAATACGTGATCGACAACGTGAAGAGCGCGACCGAGATCGCGAACGTCCACCGGCGGAGGCTCGGGATTCAAAACGTATAAAGACTGAGCGTATGAAGGGTGATACTCGTCCAGGTAAACCATTCACTTCAAGCTCCGCACGTTCGCCGCCTCCTCATGGGTACTATACCACCTCTTTATCTGCGACAGATCATTATAGTCCTTCCCTCCAACCCCCGAACGCGAAGCTCCCCCCTGTACCTGGCGCACCTCCTGCCTTGACTACTTTCCAAGGCCCAGGTCTTCCACCACCACCTGCCGCCCATGCACCATATCCACCTGGGCCTGGGAATCCGCCACCTGCTGGCCCAGCAGAACCAGCACCAGCCAGCTCAAGCACCCTCGTGCCTATCAACAATGCCCAAAGTGGTGGGGGGCAGTTTCCGGATGACCTCGATCCACACAATGTTCCGCCCGAACTAAAAAAGGAAGGCAGTGACTGGTTCGCGGTCTTCAATGGCAAAGTCAAGCGTGTGTTGGATGTGTCGCTGGTGCACACGCTCATGCACGAGAGGTGCGTGGTATGATCGGCTTTGATCGAATATAGCCTCCTGATCACATCTTCCTGTATATTTACATTTCCACGTGCCATCCATTAGTGTCGTTTGCTGTGTGCGATTCTCTGCAGACGGCAAGTACCTTGCCACCGGCTGTAATCGCACGGCCCAGATCTATGACACAAAGACGGGCGTAAAGACCTGGTAGGTGACGATCTTGACTGCAGTAGTTCATCTCATTACCCTTGGACCTACAGCGTCCTTGCAGATGAATCGGCTGGAAAGGCAGGTGACCTGTATATCAGGAGTGTTTGTTTCAGCCCCGATGGGAAATTCCTCGCGACGGGCGCTGAAGATAAGCAGATCAGAGTGCGCCCAACTTTGTGTTTCACCAGGGTCGTGCACTGATCACGCCTTACAGATATGGGATATTGCCAAGAAACGCATCCGCAACGTTTTCGACGGACACCAGCAGGAGATTTACTCACTTGACTTTTCCTTAGATGGCAGGCTTATCGTCTCGGGATCGGGCGATAAAACTGCACGTATCTGGGACATGGTTGATGGGTCATCTAAAGTGCTCACGATCAATGACGCCGATCCTGTGAACAACGATGCAGGCGTGACCTCCGTCGCTATCTCACCAAACGGCCAACTGGTTGCGGCTGGTAGTCTGGACACCGTCGTGCGCATCTGGGACGTAGGAACAGGCTCCCTCATCGAGCGCCTACGGGGCCATAGGGACAGCGTCTACAGCGTTGCGTTCACGCCCGACGGAAAGGGGCTTGTGAGCGGCAGCTTAGACAAGACTCTCAAGTACTGGGACGTCAGTGGCCTTCTCGCCAAACGCAAGGAAGCGGCAGCCAATGGGAAGAAAGATGATAAGAGCAGCCAGTGCACCATGAACTTCTTGGGCCACACGGTAAGCAAATAAGTCCCGGCCGCGGACCCAATATATATGTCATCCGTTGTTCCAACTCATTCCATGTCCGTGCAGGATTACGTGCTCTCCGTTGCTGTGTCGCATGATGGGCAGTGGGTTGTGTCAGGGTCCAAGGACCGCGGTGTCCAGTTTTGGGACTCACACACCGCGACGACACAGTGCATGCTCCAAGGACACAAGAACTCTGGTACGAATGTTCTGATGCATTCCGGACCGAGAACCGCATTAATGAATCTACTGTAGTAATTTCTATCGATTTGAGCCCTGCGGGCAGTATTTTGGCTACGGGCAGTGGTGATTGGCAGGCGCGGATTTGTGGGCCCCTTCTTTTCTTCCCCTTCTATCGGTGCTGACCATCTTCTCTTGGCAGGGAGCTACACCAACATTTAATTCATGCACTAGTGCGGAGTCCACTTTCCATTCCCGTAGCGCAGCAATGCACATTTGCATTTATATGTACTCGTTCTCTTGTTTTATTCGTGTTGCATGTAGCCCCTCTGCCCCTGTTTGCTTTCCGGTGCTCCCCCAGCGTCCCTTCTGCGGGTTTCTGCGCTTCTGCTGTGAATGGTTTATTGGTATCCGCACCTTGTTACTCTTGTGTAATGTACTTGTTGCTAGTTTTATATCCTGTTGTGTAATAATTCAATCTCTACAATAATGACGTGCAACTTATTATATAATAATTTCCCACAGCCGACCGAAGCTGAAGTTCCCTCCAGGAGTCCATGATACTACTGCTGCGTGCAACATGGTGCTTGTCCTAATAATCGGTGACTTGCACATCCCGCACCGCGCACACGATCTCCCAGCCAAATTCCGTAAACTTCTTGTTCCAGGAAAAATTCAACAGATCCTTTGCACAGGGAACGTTTGTGACCGCGAGACATACGAGTACCTGCGCACTATAGCAGGAGATGTGTATGTTGTCCGAGGAGACTATGATGAGGTGCATACTCGTCATCTTCTTGCTATTATATATGTTAGAGTCATTACTGACCTACGGACGACCTAGAGCGCCAGCTTTCCGCCATCTGCAACCATAGTGCATACCCCAATACGGATTGGAGTGATTCATGGGCACCAGTGCGTCCCGACCGGTGACCTTGATGCCCTCAGTGCATTGGCACGGCAAATGGATGTGGATGTGCTCGTTTCAGGGCACACGCATACGTGTGTTGACTCCGCAACCTCTACATGATAGTTGGCGTTCTGATGTGATTCAAATAAGCTTCCAGGCAATCGAATATGATGGTCGTTTCTTCGTGAATCCTGGGTCCGCGACTGGCGCATGGACAGGCTCATACAATGGGTACAGCCCTTACATCATCTCATCTGCATTACCTGACTGAATTGATATCCTCAGTGAAGTAACACCATCCTTTGCACTCATGGACATTCAGGGCGCTGTCGTTGTCACGTATGTATATCAGCTTGTGGAAGGCGAAGTCCGTGTCGAGAAAATTGAGTACCGGAAAGAGGTGGAGGCTCCCAAGCCGGCTCAGTCACAGTCGGCGACATCAATTCCCCAGAGTGGGGTAACGCCGCAGAATATACCGAGTAGTCCTCAGGCAGGGCAGACATTTTGGTGAGCAGGGACGTGTAGAATATATTGTATCATGTGTAGTTCAGGTGCACCCCTCCCTAACCTATGTCAAGTCCCGTATGAACAGAATTTCTGCGCAGAGTTGTGGTTCGTACACCACCTGTATCAATGAACATGTATTATAGCGCGGCAGATAGCATATTGTTACGAGTGTGGGGTATGGTGTCAAGCACTACTCAGTTTCAACATAAGTCGGCGTGGATCTCTCGGTGCCGCCAATAAACAGAAAATCTGGAGCAACTATTCCACTACTTCTTCGTCTTCTTGCTCTCAACGAAGAGCACGCGAGCTTTAACTGAAATGAACCAGTTCAGAATTTTGCACAACTGCCCGGACACCAACACTCACCTTTAGGATCATATTTGACAGCAGAAAGCTTCGGACCCTGCCTTGGGCGCTGCGTGGTGTAGAAGAAACCTGTTTGCGCAGTGGAAATCAAGCGGACAATGACCGTTCTGGCAGTAAGAAGTTGGCAAAAGGAAAATAGTGTTGATTGCCACAAGGCGATCGTCAAGTCGGGAAGAGTTCCTATAACGAGAAGGCCACATACCGTGCTTTGGCTTTTCCTGCCATCTCTTCTCTGTGTTACCACACCCTCCTCGTATTTTCAAACACGTCTGGTCTGGCTGCCTCTGGTGGCAAAGAACAAAACTCCGTTGGGCCATGTGACCCCCTTTTGGGGGGTCGCAGGTGTCCGAAATCGAATAAAGCATTTGGTACTTACATTAATTCTATGACTCGATAAGGTATGCTCAACAGTATGCAGGTATA
>MU177901.1:271446-323686 GCA_016695465.1 Suillus americanus
ATGACTCGATAAGGTATGCTCAACAGTATGCAGGTATAGTACGAATAAAGGTACACATCGATTGGCAACGTCGAAATCACCAAAATGGGGTGACGTCAGATATAGTCGAGGTACACACTACCGTATACTACTTATACTGACCAAGGCATGTGACAGGCTAAAGGAATGATAGAGTTCTCTCTAGTCTCGATGTTTAATTTTGCTGAAGAGCCGCTTTAGTGTCCGTATATCCATGCATGGGTGACGCTGGACGCTGGAGACGATGGATCAGAGCTAAAGGTACGAAGCTCTTCATCGAAAATCGAAGGTGCAAAGGAGCCTACGCTGCTTGATGACGCAACGCTCGAGGCAGATCCACTGGAAGAAAAATAATCAGATCACGGTCTAGATTGGAGGGGTGAGTAGACGATGTTTTGTTTTGCCTGCGATAAGATCACTGTTGAGAGGTTGCCTGGTCACAACCGCATCAAGCTCTTTGGATATGACATGGTGTTGGCCACGAAGGGCGATGGCTACGTCAGTCTCTGGCAAGCAAGTAATTAGGAATTTGAAGGTAGGAGAAATCGGGCCGTCTACTTACTTTAGGACAAAGACTACCTCCGCACGTGAATCAACATGCGCATTACAGCCACATCAGCGGGTTCAATTGTGCTACAGAGCGCTCTGTAGCGAATTACGTTTCTCTGATCTGGCAGCACCATCACAAAAATTGCTCAGGACCAAGGCTTGTCAACTGTTGCGCCGGTGCGAGGATGAAGCTGAATTGCGTAGGAATATGTGGGGAAGAGCCCGCTGCTTGTCGTTTCATCTTATCCCCGAGATAAGCCATAAAATCCGGGTCGTGCTCTGCAAGGTCGCGAGCGATCATGCTAAAAAAAATTGGCGGGCTGTCTTTGACGTGTTCTGCAAAAACAGTATGACATGCTAAACGATGTGTCATCGAATCGACGAGCTACACCATGGGCAACTGCGCTAGTCTCGGATCCGAGAGGCCCAATCAGGAGATAAATTGCTAGACTGTTCTTGTCATTTACCCAGTCCGAAACTTCAGTGACATGGATTTCCTCCAGTGGCATAATATGGTACGCGGCGCCAGTCGTGTAAGGTAATGCGCCAATATCTACTTTGGCAGCTGATCTTGATGAGTAATGCTACCATGCAATAATGAAGAATCGCTTACCAAGATCAAGATGGCATGGATGTGAAAAACTACCAGTTGAGTGTTGCATTGATGTTCGAGAACAAATTGGCGATGCTATTTCGGCAACTGCATCATGCTTAATCTCGGGAGCCTAGTACATCCAGTTTTAAGAACGACATAGTCACGAATGAAGTATGCACAATCTATGGTTTGACGAGCGAGCAAATTTACGGTCTGGTAAACGCTTGTCGTAGATCTTGAGGCTCGAGTCTCAGGCATGGCAGCTAAGTATTTTCAGTCAGTGAAAACATGAGGTATTAGTACCGGACAGACCCTTTGGAAGGCGTTAAACTGAGTGGCGTTTCGTACCCTGTATTTGATTTATGCAAATCAGGATTCGGATGGATCAACGATGTAGGGGCTTAATCGATAATGAGCTGCAGCCGCATGTGAGGGACCGATATGATCGAGACTCTTGAGAGAGTAACTTCAGTTTCGTCAAAACATGCCACTGAGTAACGCGACAGTTCTTGCACAGGTATTGGACCACCTAATGATCCCGGAACTCCAGCCGTAATGATGGGTATCAAAAACCTCGTCAGTTACGCACGTCGCAGTGCAGCTGTTCTTCGTCCATTGCAAACCGATATCACCGCATCAGTTCACTGCCAGAATTTACTGTTTGAGGGGAAACTTGACTGCACGTCCGGCCCAATCGTGGAATGGCATCACCTGGTCGACCGTCATATGGCTCATAGCAGAAGTGGCTTTCCCAGAACTTGTGATTCTGTTCGTGATGCTTGACGGATTTCCGGAATAGTGTAGTAGTTCGATCAGAGTCAGAACTTGAGTTTGAGGCCTGAGGGTGCTTGTGTTTAAGTTAAGGTTTCAATTAGCCTCAAGGCCTCAGGGTCGTGATCGATTTATTTAATTAAATAAGATAGATGCGGAACTCACGGGGAGACTAGAATGTTGCGCAGTAACAATCGTTTGATCGTTGCACGTAGGGATCGCATAGTACGATATTGTATCTGTAGTGAGAGTTCGTCGAGGAGTATTATATATGTAGCACTATAAATGACAACTTGAAGGCAATATCACCGATATGTGAGATCATCAACCCGACCCAATATTTCCGCCCCATCCACATCCGTGGAGTGACGGATAAGAGTCTTTGCCCGAACCTGCTTCTGGCGAGATTGTCTGGAGAGACGACTACTGTATCCAGACAATCCAACCAATGGGGGCAAATCATTCGCCGGCTCTGCTGATGCGACGGATCCTTTAAGTAGCAGACCACTTTGAGAGCAATCATACGGCTTAATGGTCCAACTCTCGACCTTCTCCGAGTTGGTTCTTTTAACGGTACGGTCACCAGTCTCGGAGACCTGCTCTATAGTGACGAACTCTTGACTCCTGCGAGTAACTTGTACAACGGTCTGATTGTTTGAATACTGCGGCTCCTCATCAACGGAGCTGGAACTGGAAGGAGGGGACTCGGTAGAATCACTGCCATCGTCCCAGGTATCAAACACAGCAGAGACTGCTGAGCCTGAGCCCGAGAAATCCGATACCGGAGTGGAATCACTTGTCGACGAGTCAGCCCCAAGTGAAGCGGTGTATTGCGTAAATTCAGGGATAGACAGAGGAGGGGTAGGAGGGCGAGACCTGGGTCCGCTTGACCAGTTTTGCCTTGATGTCGGTGGCGCAACAAAGGGTGGGTCGGCGTGATGTTTCAAATGCTTCTGTATAACATGAGATTTTCCTTCGAAAGCAGCACAAATATCCTCGTCTGGTCGGCAAGTGACTAGAAACTTGAAATTACGGGGAAGCTCTGCTCCTTTCTCTGCGAGCGCAGTCAGGAGGTCTTTACGAGCTGACTCGCTACCGCTATGTTCCAACCCGTCGATGACCACCAGCACAGGACCGATGCATGCCATTTGAGTCGCAGGAATAAGGATAAAGCGATTGAATTGAGTAAGTGGGTTTATCGTTTCACGTAATGCGCGCTTGTCTTTCACGGTGGTCCAGAGTGCCTTCATATATTGAGGGTCGTGATCAGCAAGGTCTCGTGCAATCGTGCTGAACAAATTCGTAGCATTTCGCTTGTCCCGGGCAGCGCGCGAAAAACAGTACGATGAACCGAGACGCACAATGGCGTCGAATTGGCGTGCAATCGTATGAGCGATGGTGGATTTTCCGGACCCCTTTGGACCTAGTAAGAGGTAAATCTGCTGTTCGTCGTCTTCATTGACCCATGAAGTTATTGACTCCACGATATCGGTTCGTGGGGGCGCATCTCCGATCTTCTGTGATTCAATCGAAGCGCCAAAAGCATAGTGCATGCCGTCAAGGTCTGTTTTCGTGGCTAGTAGTAATATGAACATATGCAAGGACGAGAGATAGAAGATGGAACACTACCATGGTCAATCAACAGATCATGGACACGAAAGAGATAGAGTTCCGTGTTAATCGTGACCTGCTGTTGTATAGCATGCTTGAGTTCTTTGAAGGTTGCTTCGTACGTTGAGATTTTATCATCTAATTTGGACAACGCGTTCGCAAAGCTTTGTTTCCCTACATTCAAGAATTTTGTTAAGGAAGCTAAGCTCTAGTAAGAAGCTATGAGACTTACATCCGCTCCTGTTCTGCAGGTAGTCACGGATAAAGTATGAGCACTCGATCGTCTGGCGAGCAAGGGAGTTGATAGTCTTTTCTTGGGATTCCACCCTTTTCAGTTCCTCCACGCCGGAGACAAGGCTGTACGTTTCGTGCATAATAGTAACGAGCCGATTGATACTTTGGTCTCGGGCAAATTGCGCATCCACCAACTAATCAAGATAGATGAGCTTCTTAGTCTGAACATGTGATCATCCCACTTACCTGGTATACTGCAGTGAGCACCATGAACGCCATTTTGGTGTAAGGATGGGCCTAGGAGAGCAGTATCAGACATATTCAGTGACAAAGTCAAGGGACCGTACCTCAGCGAACTTGCCAGCAAGCCGAACAAAAATGCTGATCTTGTCCAAAAGCGGAGTAAGGACTTCTGAGGCAACGACACCGACGACCTGCTCAGTAGACACACTCAATGGCCCATTTAATCCACAGCCTCCCATGACCAGTGTATATGATGTGTCCTTGGGGACATCAATTGTCCGGGCGAGCTGGCCTTCAGCGCCCCGAGCGATGTCATGCTCGATTGTATTATTAAGAGGCACGATCTTGAATTCCAAGCTAGCACAAAGGAGATGTTTGTCGCCATGAGGGTCAAAAGACATGAGGTGGTAGATTTTGGCTAATGTTGTATTCAACGACAAGAGCCAATCAGATAGTAACCAGAGACTCACTTCTGGAATGAGCGAGAAGCGTCTCGACATCTTCTTGTACCATACCGATGTACTGATCTTCATGGAAGCGACGTTTTGCGAAGACTTTGAGGGAAATTATGGACGACGCCTGTACATTTCTTGCTAGGAGTCAATGTCATGAACTCACAGGTACAACGCATCTCACAGTTTAAGCTCAGTCGTCCATGGCAAGGAATGCGGGTTCTCAGCAGTGGTGGACGTGTAGTCATGATCATCTACAGAAGCATTGACATAGAAGCTGTCGTAAGTCGAAAACAAATGGATTTGCGGCAGATGGTGCAGGTCTATGTCTGATTGACGTCACAAATTATCAAGAGTAGCCGTCGTTCAAATTGATATCACGTACCGAAGATCTGCACTGCCGGGGGAAATGGTGTTTTGACCGCACCCTCATAGGCATGACTTGCTATGGGCCCCTTGAAAATACCTTCTCTGTGACCAGTTTCGGTACGCTGGGATCCATCAGCAGGTTTCCCAGCGCCCACGACGGGGATAAGCTTGAACTCCAAGCTTGCTCTGAGCAGCTCTTCCTTGCCTTGGGAGTTTACGCACTTCAGTCGTTCAAGAATGGCTGAATTGAACTGTCAGAAAATACATTGCGCGAGGATGCAGTTACTCACCACCAGGGTACCTCAAAAATTCCTCGATACAGCCCTGGACCATACCAATGTACTGATCATCATGAAGTTGGCGATGGGCATATACTTTCAATGTGAGCGTAGTAGAGTTGCGAACATTGCTGCTCTTTGAATCAGCTTTTGAATCAGGCACTAGTCTCTAACGTACAAGATATATTTACTACTCCATGGCATAGTGCTAGGTTTCTCCGGATTCGTACGACTGGTCGTGCCCGCATTAACATCATGAATGGATATTTCGACATAGAATTGATGATCCACACTCAACCACCCGATCTTGGGCAGGTGATGAAGATCGATATCTGGGATTTATCAGAACCGAGTAGTCATGACATGAGGTTATCAGGACATGCCGAAAACTTGCACGCCATACATCTTTGGGGCCGACTGACTGGTCCTGTCATTGCATATATAAGTCTGTCATTTTCGAATGATAGGTAAATCGCACATGGTGATATTGACTTGTTGAAGAGTGTTTATGTTGAAGGCCGTCTGAATGCAGAAGTTGGAGCTTGAATCCGTCTCTGCATGATGGAGATGGGAGCTACACCAATGAAAACTTGAGATATCACTCTTGCGGGCGTTGGGGGAATCTCACCTGATACGTTGATGACTTGAGTTTGTTAGCCTCATCTCGTCTGGAGAAACGGGGTAGAGACTTGGATTTGTGTAATGCCTGCCTGCGACAGAAACTCCTGACGATGTGACAAAAGGATCCTTCAGTCTTCCAATCCTTTTAATACAGATCGCAGTGGGAACCGAATAAACCAATGCGAAAGCGGTGAGATCGAATTAGAGGGCAGGGCGCTGCATGCGACCTCCAGGGTAATCCCATGCGGTAAGCACGCGCTTGTGCTTTTCGGTTCTTTGCCCCAGATCGTACCGCCTGTTCGAAAACAGGCGGTTTATCATTGAGCTAACTGGAAACTCGGAACGCCGTGTACGTACTTGACTTCAAAACGATACCTCGTGTACCATAACCTTGATTGCATGATGGCCAAAGACTGAAATCTGATCTCTTGTGACCCTTCAAGTTGTGGTTTGACTAGAGGATCCATTACCGCGACATTACATGAGCAGTGGCAGGCACTTGCCGTGCCAGAAATTACTGCACGATGCCTGCATCCAATGATGAGAACCAGGGTATCACTCAAGCTAGTGGGGCTTGATCAGTCCCTGGAGCCTCATGCTGCCACCCTGGCCGGGAAGCCAGGAAGGTGAAGAACCTTCAAACGGTAAGACTCGGAACGACCCGGGTTCATGGGTTGAGAGATATGATAATAAATACTCTGAGAATGCTTGAACTTTGCTGCAAAACGCCCCGTGATATGTACAACGAAGTCAGTGATGGTGGTGGGGACCGCAGCTAAATACGATACTCTGAGCAAAGAAGATGCAGTGGTTGTGGTCAATCTTTGATTCTGAGTGATCTGGCTTGCACGTCAACGTTTCAACAATGGGCATCGAATTTTGAAATCCCAGACTGGTTGCCCGATGGAGCCGGAGGGAAGCCAAGCCAACGCCCTCATGTTGTGGAGCCTGGCTGGCAGCCTGCACGGTATTAATGTTCCGGCCTACTAGTACTTATGTAGCTGATACTGCCGCAACTTTGTGTAGCGCCTCCGGGACTCTAATGCACAGCCGCCACAGCCTAGGAAAGGTTTCGATAGTTTACATCGAACGCTCTCGTCCGAGAAACTTACTCTTTCTCTCTGAATCATCATACACGTCGAACTCATTATCTACTTTACAATAGCATTGTGCCAAGGTTTGTTGAACTAGAAGTATGTTGACCATTTCCTCGTGTACAGATAATTTCGAATGAAGGCGGACAAAAATACGAGTGGATGAGCTGATCGATCAATTCTTGAGGCCTCACATGCCAAACGACCGCAAAGCGAGACTAACCGCCCTCAGCAGCTTCTGCTTCCAGTATCTCCTTCTCTAAGCGTGTACGCTCAGCTTCACGCATGCGGAGGAGCGTCAATGACTCGTAGTCCATCCCTGTCTTCACAGCAGGAGGTGGCGGTGGTGCCGCGTCATCAAAAGCAAGCTTGCCAGACAGAATAAGCAATGATTTCAATAGATTGACCGAATGAACTAGACTTACAAAATTCGAGGGAAACGAACTGAACGTCGTCCCCTCCGGAGCAGTCTTTGTCGGGAGCGGTTCAGCCCGCTTGGCTGCGGAACCTCCGAGTTCTCCGCGTTCGCGAAGCCAACCTAGTATCAGAGGCTCAGATCCGCCTGCCCATGCCACGTCCATGCCCTGATCTTTCAGCGATTCGGCGCTCGATACCACGGCAAATGCGGCGCCCAACTGATTGAATGGCACCAGCGCGGTCACTATCATCTCGCCGTCTACAAGTCCCTTAGACTTTTTCGACTTCTTAGCTTTCTGCGACATCACCACCGTCACTTCATCAATCTCACCATACCGTCGAAGGTGGGCTGCGAGTGTGAATGCCGTAGAAAGCGCAGGATGTGATGACAGTGCATATTTGACACGGATCGTTGTATCCAAATCACCAGGAGGCGGCGGAGCGAAAGAGTCTTCTTCAACAGTCCCATTCGACTCAGGCTTCGACCTCGCACATTGACGTTCCAATTCCTGCAGCTCGAGCTCCTTCTCCCTCTGCTCCCGCATTCGTCGCCCCTCCTCGCGAATCCTCGAGTTTTCGCTCTCCCTCGCAGTCCTCTCCTTCTCCTTGGCCATTCGCGCCTTCTTGAACTCTTGCTCCCGCTCCTCCAACTCAGAGACCATCGCCTTACGCTTACTGTCATAAGATGCAAAGCGCTGCTTCTTGGCAACTTGCAAACGGAGTTGTGCATCGAGCGCGAGGCGGCGGAGCGGATCGAGGAGGAGGATGGAGGCGGTTGTCAATGCATGAAATTTCTGGGCTGTATTCGCGTGTAAGCTACATGTTTTAACGAAGCTAGGTACGCGCCTGCATTAGGGTCATTTCTGTTCTGCAACAACAGTGTCAGTTTAGTCTTGGACTCTCGATCGTGGAATGAATAGACGTACTTACTCTGTCTGGATGGACTTTTAGTGAGCGGGTTCGATAGGCTGTCCTAATCTCAGCTTCGGTAGCCTCCTGTAAGATCCCAAGCAGTTCATATGGGTTTTGTTCTGGGTCTTCCGGCGTTTTGGGTGGCATGGATCATGATGTTGAACGCCCAATAATTGGACTAACTGAACATTACATAATCAGATGTGCTTTGCTACTCTCTAACTCACCACACATGTTAACTCCCCGACCGCCAAGCTAGGGTAACCTTATTGGAGGACTTTGTTTTAGTGATTTTTTCCCTGTCATTCTTGCGGTGAGTTGCGTAATCTGAAACAAGTACTTTAACATCTGATTATTCCTATTATCACGAGCTTCGTATTCTTACAGGTATAAGAGTAATCGCTCTCCGTTATTTTTCTTGAATTGACTACCATTCGACCGTCTGATTTATCATTTATCCGTTGTGCCATATCTGATAGCTTCTGCTTCTCGCATAGGCAAAATTAACATGTCTTCTACTACCATCTCTCGCATCCCTCGGTACCAACGTCAAACACATAGGGCCACAACCGAGAGGACCACCAGTACCCTTAACATTTAAGAGGCATGCCCTCTTCGAACTAACAGTGAGTCCGTCGAGTCCTCTCTGGTCTCGACTCCGGGGGACGTCCAGCCTCGAGCTGTGTCCCCTGCGTATTCCGCCGGACGGCCCGCTCGCTCTTATAGCGACGTGGTGATGGCGCGTATGCCCCCGATGCCAGGTGCACTCGGAGAGACCCCCGTTCGTCCAACGAACGAGACAGCGGAGACCCCTTCAGAAGACGAAGGGAGGACTGGCAAATTAGTGTCTGCACAAGTGGCAACCCCTGTTAGTAGAGATGCTGAAAATACAGAAAGAGAGATATCTTTCAAGTTTGAGACCCTCGGGGACCAAGTGAGTCTGTCTAAGGAGAGACCCGAAGATGCTGGTGATGACCGACATGGGAATTGGATTACCGCCTCGAAGAAGCGTGCTGCAGGCGCAGACGGTGTGACCTGCAAGAGGGAGCAGAACACGGACCTAACTTGGGAACAAGAAATCCTGGTAAGAAGAAAGGACGTACCTAGTCATCCTGCCTCAAATGACAGTAGTTCTGGGTCCCGTGAAGCGGGACTATCGAAGGATAAAGGGGAGGCACCAGACCCTAGGAACTGGGGAAATGCCAAGCTCACTGACAAGGACATCGAGACCATTGCTGACCTAGCTGGTGGGAATGAGGCACCATCTGTCGAGCACCATCATGTGTTTTTGGGGGCTATGGACCTATCAGAGAACAACTTTAAGACCCCCACTCGACAAGAAAATCCCTCCTCCACTTCCACCCGACAATCACCATGCCCCATGTCCACACCCAACAACGCCAACTCAGCTCCTGCCCCGCTGCTACGTCCTTTGGGCAATGGATGCTTCGTACTCCCAGACCGTTTCCGTCCCAACGTCACCCTACTCCTCACCTTCGACCAAATCAGTCTATATCTTCAGCATGACGCGGAACTGCGTGGAGGAGCCGCTCCCAGATCCATACCTTCTCCCGTTGGATATGACGAATTCGCTGTTGCGCTAAGCACCAACACGGGGAATGAGATCCGAGTTGCATTCATCCCGGAAGGTGAGGCAAGCGTGCGCATCACTGGCCGTCCCCCTGCTCTAGCCGAGTTAGTGGGACTCGAAGCCACCCAACGCACCTTGCCAGCGTCTCGTGACCCCAGAGAAGTTGCCGGGGGAAAATGGCTAGACCCCCACAGAAGCAAACTGATGGAAGAAGTACTATGGGACAACCTTGAGCGCATCAGGAAGCAAAGGCAATGGAGAGAAAGAGGGGTCTCCGAAAGACAGGCCAAAAAGCGAAAGCGAGAGGATGAAAAGGTTGTGAAGCCATTCGTACCATCCGTGGCAGTAACTAACGCCATCGCTGGCCCCTCCAGTAGCTCCAACCCTGTTCCTGCCTTCCACTCCACTCCTCTTCACCACCCCCGAGCTACCGCCGCCTCCAGAGGACACGGACGGAGCCCGCAGAAACGCTGACTGCCGAAGCGCGCGCTGCCAAACCCAAGGGTCGCATCCCAAAGAAATGAGAGGTCGCTGGGCAACCTCTGAAGGGACGTCTGCCTTCGGACTTGTTGGTTTCGGGCAGACTGGCAGGCCTAGACTCCCGGGCCCCACTGGCAGTTGCGCAGTCTGAAACATTAAGTACTTTTTAGCATCTGATTATTCCTATTGTCACGAGCTTCGTATTTCCGTTGTTTGTATTTTGGCGTTCTTGAATTGACTTGACTTGTATCCGGTTATTCGAATGTCTGATTTATCCGTCGTGCCATATCCAAGTCATATGCCTCTCAAACTCACCAAGATCTATCACGTGCGGGGGGATCACGTTGAGCCTGAGGTAGTTATACATAACAAATGTGACTCGTCGTGCCTTTGTTCCGCTTCCAACTTGAGGGTGAACAGAAGATCAGCAGTGTCAGAAATTTTACTGCGTATCCATTCAAAGTGAACTTCAAACGTTGTTCTCGTATGCATGGTACCCGTTTCCTTCACGATGATCAGGGTGAATCAGACACAACGAATTCAAGTGCGTAGCAGTGCTCTTCTACAAGGTTACAACTAGTAGTACAAGTGAATCGGATTCAAACATTAGCTTCTTTTGTAACCTAAAAACACAATACTTCCTCCTACACCTCTAACGGGGATTGCTAAAGAATACTGGTAATACACTGATGGTGGCGCTAGGAATACAACACATTGTTTTGGTAGTACTCAGGCCTGTTATTGTAAGGTTCGTGATCTCATCCTGATGGATGTAATAGAAAACTTGCGATCCGCCGGAGTGCGCACAATGCGATAGGGGTGCAGACGTGCCCCCTTGGCTATTTGTCGTTGTGGCTGGCGCAGGCATTGCAAGGCAGGCCCGACCAGAAGAACGGGCGGCGCAGGTTGTTTGAGGTTTGTTACGCCGGAGAGGGGGTGTACATGTGGGGCATCGGGATCAGGAATGACAACGACTGCGTCGGCGTACTCGAAAGTGGTAGGTACAAGACACATTTTAGTGGATTGACCACCGGAAATAGGGGAACGCGAAGATGAGAGGGGCGAAGGGGTGGGGGAAGGAGTGCGAGAAGACGTTGAGGATGAAATAGAAACCTGACGGTTCTGGTGTGAACGTGAATATTGACTGCTGGGTATGTGCAGCCTTGGAATCTGGAAATTACCCTGCTTTCAGTAAGAGTTGTGCATATCATAGGTCCAAACTAACCTGACGTTTCAATTCGTACGAGTCATGGAGTGCATCGATGTGGGGGGGTTGAGTCTTGAGCCCACGAGGAAGATGAAGTGAATGAAGCGGGGGAAGTGTAGGACGAACAGATGCAGGCGAGTCCATTATATAAAAGAATAATAACTTGGAGAGCAATGCGATGAAATGTTCAGTTAGCTGAAGTGTCCACCAGGGTCCCCAAAGGCCTGCCTTGAGTATCGAATTTGAAGGTGGACGAGCAAAGAGTATACAGTGTGAACTGAGACGAGAAACGTCAAAAGTCCGGAGAAGAATGACTGGTTTTTATACCAGGCAACATATGCATTGTACTATAGACCTGACATCGTGCATTGTATTCCCCGACACGGAGACAAAAGCATTGACATTAATGGATTTTCTGGACCAAGTGCCACTTGTTTGCATTTATTTGGGTTCAACTGCTTCAATGAACAATGCTCACCGACTTGCTCACGTGCTTATCACCGAGTCACTGTAAAGCGTTGACAACCAATTCACGACGAATAATTATTAGTGGCTCATTCATTTTGACTTCGCACTTCCTACTTGACCGCTGAATTATTTTAACACTAGCCTCATCATTAGGCACACCACAAACTTGGTCGAGTTCCCGAAGTATTGATATACCTAATACTAGTCTTAACAGGAAAATTTAGTACACCACCTACCTCATTTATCTACCATTTACCATGGATGAAGTTGTACCAGGAGTTTGGATTGGAGATCTACAGAGCGCTTTGGATGTCAAGGGATTGAAGGAGAGAAACATCTTCAGCGTTTTAACAGCGATGCGGGGCAAAGTTACCATTCATGCGGTACGTACCACAAGCGCTTCAAGTCCCCAGGTTCCTTTGTCCAAATATCCTCTAGCACATGTATGAAAAGGATCCGAGGCAGACGCTGATGCAGACACCTCTAGATATTCAACAGATACCAAATCAACATTGACGATAGTGCAAATGAAGATGCCCTCGTGCACTTTTTGCCGTCGATATCATTTATCCAGAACGAACTCGACAAGGGTCGTGGTGTACTCGTGCACTGCTTGGCTGGAATCAGTACGTTCGAGCTTGGCCGACTAACATCATCTTTTCTTCCGTTAGCCCGCTAGCAGATCAATTTTTGACATCTGATCACACAGGCAGAAGCGCAACGATCGTCGCGGCGTACCTCATGTACTCGCTGAAGCTCGACCCAGAAAGCGCTGTAGACATGATAAGGGCAGTGAGGCCCATCGTCGAGTAAGTTACTTCACCTCGCTTCTTAATTATGTACCCAGATAAGGATGCTTTTACAGGCCAAATGAAGGATTTATGGAACAACTTAGGGTGTTTCACCGATCGTCATACAAGTTCACGCAGCGTGATAAGGCAACTCGCATGTTCTACCTGGAACGGACAATGGAGGAGATTATGAGTAAGTTTGCCTTCTGTCTTGCCTATGTTAATCGACGCTTCAGCCTCAAGATCAGTGCTGATCGATTGAATCATAGATGGAGATGGGTCGATTCCAGACAATGCAATGTTCGCCAAGCATCCTCGAACACCATCTGATTCTGTACCCAACACACCGATGATCGTGCCAAGCCGTCGAATACGATGCAAGATGTGCAGGTAAATCATCATATTATGTCATGCTTCCAGTGCTAATTCATACACACCACCTTTCGTAGGCAAGAACTAGCGACGCGTGAGCACATGCTCGATCATGGGCAACTGGGCCCACCGACGCCTGCTCTGCCTTCTCTATCACCTGCAACGTCGAGGCGCCCGTCTGCAAACGACCGCGGCACGTCGCGGCGGCCGTCCATGAACCTCGGAGCACGGGCGCTGATGGAATCGCTATCAATGTCATCGCTTTCAATGTCAGCACTCTCAATGTCAGCGCTCGATACGGAGGATGATCACGAGTCAGATGAGCCCAAGAATGGGCGCACGGACGATCTGCCTCCCCCTAGAGTTGACGTAAAGTCCTCGCGATCATCCTCAATGTCAATGGAAGGCCTCGGAAAGGAGCTATCGGATGCACTCGATGCATCTGCCACTACCGATGAAAACTCATCAACAGGGACGGCCACGCAATCCGAGACGGTGCGTGTGCTGTCGCCTGTTCATGAGAGCCAGGATACATCGAAGACCAGTGGACTACCGCAGCCTTCGTTGGACCTGGCAGCTGAGCTGCATTCTCATCCGAAACTCGCGGCGCTGCGCATGCCTCCATCGTTGAGTATGACAGGGATAAGATCGCCGGTTAGTCCACCGATCCTCATGAATCCCAAGTGTTCTGGGTATTTTGTCGAACCAGTAGGTGTCTATTTGTCTGTCGTCGATCTATAACCAATCATGACTTTTTAGATGAAATGGATGGAACCTTTTTTGGAGAGTGGCCAATTAGCAGGGAAGATCATTTGCCCGAAATGCAGTGCCAAGCTCGGCAACTATGACTGGGCTGGCGTATGCTGCAGCTGCAACAACGAATGGGTGACGCCAGTACGTTGCATTTACTCCCAATTCTGCACTCTTGGTACGCAAACTCACTACATACCAGGGTTTTTGCATACACCGATCTAAAGTCGACGAGGTAGTAGTGGGTTGAGCAGCGACGGATCAAATATAACTTACTATGCACGAGATTTGATTATTCGAACTTATTCAGTAGATGGCGAATCAAATGGAATTGAGCAAAGGAGTGTGGGTATGTTAGGTAGCATTCCAGTGAGATACAAGGAGCGGTTCGGTTCTCAGAAGTCTTGGGTAACTGTGCAAAAAAAAATAATGCATACACGAAACGAAAAAAAGTCACTGAATATAAGGGATTTATATCATGATATAGCGAAAACCATTATCAGGGAGGGTAGGCTGCGAGAAAGCGAGATATCGTGCGCAAAAAGCAAAAATAGGCAAGGCAAGAGCGAGGAAACCGGTGTTGTTCGCCCAACTATCGATCACCAGTAGCGTTAGGTACAGTCTTTGTAGATCGTCGAGAGCCAAAGCGAAGCTTCCCATCGTCTCCTCGGCCCCATGAAAACAAGCCGCCCGTATCATGAGAGTGTGCACTCCCCGTTCGTGATCGAAGTGACCACGCAGGAGACACCGGCCGTGCGGGAGCGCTAACTTCAAGGTGGTCACCATTGTGAGAGTGATGGTGGTGATGACCAGAATGACCGACAGTATGACGCCCATCACAACAGGCACGCACATTTTCCAAGCCCTCAAACCCGTCGTCCGACTGAGATTGGCCATGGAGTTCAAACTCAAGGTCATCATCGTCTTGGCCATGACGCATTACTCGTTCGAACGACCTCGCGGGGCTGTACGGGCTCTCAGGCGCTGCCCATCGGAGGTATTCTGCGGCCGGCGTTCCGGACCTCTTGCCCACAGACCCTCGAACAGAGATTTGTGATCTACTCCGGCTGCCCCGCGGCGTGGTGCTGAAAGCACCACCGTTCCGGCTGCTTCGGCCACTTCGTTGACTTTTGGGGCTTGCATCAGTCAAATGACGGTGATCATCGTCTGTGAGCTCCGCGCTTTGAGACATGGGGCTCATGGGGGCCGCATTTTCATTCTGACTGGTTGAGGGTGTCATTGCAGGGCTGGGACGAGCAAGCAGGTATTTCAAAGCCTAGAATGATGTAAGCGTCCACCCAAAAGTTAGACAAGAGCGACGGACATTGAGCCAAATGTCATGGCGCTCCTTGGTAGGAGCAGTAATCTTCATTTCTCTCTGGGCTGTGGATATCACCACGCTGTACTGGTATAAACCAGGAGGCATGGGATTGGGATCTAAAACAGAGCGAACACCTTCAATATAAGCTGTGGCCCCACAAACCATCAATCCAACATCAATCAAAAAAATATCGCCTCAATTCACTCACCGCTCTTGGCACTCGACTCTGAAACGTTTGATGACCCAGGGTCAGCAGAGCTCCAGTACAAAGTCTTGGTATACGGATGCACCCAGAAGAACCGCTTGTGTCTCTTCTCTCCATAGCCCTTGCCAATGGTGCGCCGGGTATATTTGTACAAGAACTCGCCGATCATAGTTTGGGTGATCGCATGGATGACAGCAGGGTCTGTCGACATACTATTTCTGTTGTCATTAAGCTGTTCGACATTCTTGCCGGGGGTAACGGGCATGCTGGTGCCAGGTGTGCGGTTTAAGAAGACATTGTGGTCCGAAGACATGGACGACCGTGGTGAAAGTGCGCTTCTATCTGACGCCAGGGACGTGCTCGACATCTCCCTCCTCTGCTGCTCGCGTACACCCCATGATGGTAAGCCAGACGGTGGAACCGAGTTTTGTGCATACGCCGCAGCATTGGCAGCGGACCGGAAGCTGCTTGTGGATGGCGGCTGCCGCAAATTTGATTGGGGCGGGGGCATGCTCGAGCCATGCTGTCTTGGACCACCCCTGCCATGTACGGAGAGCATTGTGCCAAAGGTTGGTGTGGTGGCACGCTGTATGAGTTCTGGAGGTGGGGGGGAGGACGGACGAGGTGGCGGCGCGTCCGATGTTGAGGATGTAGTAGCTATTCTCCTTTCCGGGATGAAAGGAGGTGGTGCCATGGTGCCAGACGGTGGCGGCTGGCGAGGTGGTGGTGGCAAGGCCATCATAGGGGGACGAGTCTTGTCTACAATGGAGGGTACGGCAGAAGCTGTCCTTGAACGACGAGTTCCATCGTCGGCGCCAGAAGAAACTGCAGATTCAACTGACTGCCGATGGTCTGCATTAGAGGTAACAGAACGAATGATGCCGATGCTTGTGGTACTGAGACTGGAGTCGCGAATAGTAGAGGGGGAAGGAGAAGCGGGCGTTGCAACGGCAGGTGCAGGGACGAACTGGAACTGCTGTACTGTCGTGCCCACTCGGAAGAGAGCGGGGGACGCAGGGAGAGAGGGTGCGGGAGTGGCAGTTGGGGTCATGGATGACGCAGAGGTGTCTTGCCAGCTTGCAATGACGGGCGAAGCAGTAAAAATATCCGTTTGAACAGACATCTCCTTCAGCTCTGGCTTGGAAGGCTCGACAACCTTCTTGGTCACTTCGACTGCCTTCAACACTTCAACTGGTTCTTGGACCTCCTCGACGACTTCCACAGGTACTTCTTTGATGATTTCGATTGGAACCTCCTTGATGGTCTCGATCTCCTTGATGACCTCTTTGATGACCTCCACCTCCCTAATGACTTCAATAGGCACCTCGACTTCCCTGATGACTTCAACGGGTACCTCGACTTCCCTGATGACTTCAACAGGCACCTCGACTTCCCTGATGACTTCAACAGGCACCTCGACTTCCTTGATGACTTCCACCTCTTTGATCACCTCCACCTCCCTGATCACCTCCACTTCCTTGATAACCTCGATGACCTTCGGCTCCTCAACGCTATCCATACCAACACCCCTCTCCTCGTAGGTAGTTGGGTCACGATGGCGCAACTCCCGACGTTGCGTCGTAGACGCCATTGACGACCGCCTTGAGATTACTAGCGCCTTGATACTCTCGTCGTCGCTCTCCGAAAAGTCATTGTCCGTCATCGTCAACACAGAGTGGAAGTCCTCTCGTGACTCTGTAGCAAGGCTTCCCCGCGCGTCGTGGTAATCGTCCACATCCGTGTCTGTTTCTATACCGGTCTCCGTCGCCCCGTCGTCAATATCAACGTCGATGTCGCTCTCCTCCTCAGAGGTGAAACCACCTGGAATAGGCCGTCGGCTATTAGCTTCACCAGGGATGCTACCACGTAAGATATTGTCGCCCTCTGACGAGCGAGAGAAATCAGACTGTGTGAGCGTTGTGCGCCTCATCGAGCTCCGTGCAATGAAAACACGATCGGGGGGCTGCATCTGGTAAAAACTTGTACGGGCTGCAACGGGAGAAATAGGTTCGTGTTGCACAGCTGTTTCCATGTGCACCACAGAGGACTCCTCGTCAGTCTGGCACGACATTTCAGAAGTGGTAGGAGATGCTGGCACGGGTTCAAGGGCTTGCTCGACTTGCACACCCATGTCGTTCGCTGGGGAAGAGGGCGAGGGTACAAGCACCATCACGTCCTCGAAGTCCGTCTGACATGCCATTTCAGTGGTGACCTTGACTTCAACATCTTCAGTGACAGACGACATGCCAATGCCGAGCTCTGCAGCCAAGGCCTCAGGTTCCCCAACAAGGGACGCCGGTCTGGCCTCCTGGAAAGCAGCACCGCCACGAGCGCGTCTTTGTGGGGCTCCACCACGTCCAGTGCCGCGAGGCGACGAGCGGGCCAGCAGGGAATGGCGAAGCGGGCTGGATTGACTTGGAAGTGAGCTGTAGGACGCAGACTTGCGGAGGACATTGGCAAACATAGGGTCCATACCGTCAACGCTCGTTCGCTTCGAGGAGGCAGAAGGTAAGGAGTCAAGATTTTGCTCTTCCAGCTCGCCTTCTGCGTTACCCTCATCGGAAAGAATGTCGTCAGCAAAGTCAGGGAGGGGCGGTACGGGTGGAGGAGATGCATTGTAATCAGATGTAGGACTGGGACTTTGCGCTGCCATACCGAGCCTGGTAACAAGGGAGGACCTTCCCCTGCCTCTCCTGCCTCTGCCTCTGCCACCACCAGAACGGTATGGCGTCAGCCGGCGAGGATGCTTAGCTTCCGTCTCGTCATCGTCATTTGTCTCATCTTCTGGAGGCTCGTTTTCATCATGTACATACCCAGAGGAAGACTCCAGTTTGCGCCTATACTCCATTCGCATCTCCTTCTCGCGATGCAAACTGCCCTTGAGGGTGCTGATCTGCCTCTGGGCGTGAACAAGCCGCTGCTGGAGGGCCTCAATCTCATTATTGGGATGGTTGCTCGCATGGAATGGGCGTGATGGTGATGGGTCGGGGGAAATGTCTACAAGATCCTCGAATGCGTCAGGCTGGAACACGGCCGAACTGTCCATTTTTCGCCTGTTGTTGGTGCTGGCCGAGGTGAAGACATCATCATCCTCTGCAGCAGGGGTTGAGTATTCTTTGCCCTGGCTTGCGCCAGGTGTGAGTGGACTCCCGAATCGTGGACCGAGGCGACGGCTTGCTTTCTCTACTTCCGCCTTCAGTGTATCAAGCGCGGACTGCAAGTCTGACTTGTCGCGCTGTAGGCCCGCAGCATGCTTACGCGCCTGTGCCACGTCTGTCTCATGCTTAGCTTTCATATCATCGAATGCAGTTTGAACGCGCTGTGATTCGTTCTTGTGCTGGTCTGCTGCTTCTCGTGTGCTGTTGAGCACTTTCGTGATGCGCTTGTGGTCGCCTTCGAGGCGCACGACTGTTGATTGCGTGTCTGAAAGTTGGGTACGGACTTCTTGAAGAGTAACTTCGAGGTTCCAGTTTTCTTCTTTGAACTTGTCTGCGGCAAGTAAATTTCACGAGGCAAAGAAATATTACAAGGCTGACCTGAGCTCTGTTCTTGCGATCGAAGCGCGGTACGTAGAGACTCGACGGTCTTTTCGAGGTCGTCTTTCTCCTCCTTCATATCTTGGATGGCCTTGTCACGCTCTCCGAGAAGGCTTTGGAGCCGTCGCACTTCGGTAAGAAGTCCGCTTCCGATCTCGAACGCAAATTCTGGGAAAACGGTGAGCCGTGAAAGCAAAACCGAAAAGAGTGAAAGAAACTTGCCGACATCGTCTGCTCGGTGGGCAGCGTTTTTGGCACGACGAGACTGGGCAGCAGATGAAGCTGAAGCTTTGGAGCGCTCGGGCTCCTCTCGAGGAAGGTCATTGATTGGTAGAGCTGGAGATGATTGCTGCGTAGGGGGGCGCTATAAATAAGTAGATTACACATTAGTGCATGATGCATTACGGATTTCATAGGCAAGGCGTTGTGCATGTGGCATTCACCAATAACAGGCGCTTGCCTGAAAAATTTAAATGAAGAACTCACTTTTTGGCCAAAGGCACTAGATAGCTGCGCGTTCTCTGCGTCCCAAGCAGCAATGGTCTCTGCTAGTTCGCGATAACGTTCGCGCGCGTCAGTATCTAGTTCCTCGTCCTCTGCATGTTCTGCATCAAATTCCTGGAGTTGTCTTATCTTCTCTTCGAGCTCTATCTGCTGCGCGAGAACCCGCTGACCGAGAGTTCCCGCCTGTTGCAGCTGCTTTTCCTTGTTATCGAGGAGCTGTTGGAGACGAAACTTGCGTTGGCCTGCAGAAGAGAAGGCTGGTGCAGAGAAATCTGGCATGTTTGATGGGACTTCTGCTAGACCGTCATCTGATGGACTGGCCATGCCTGCGCAGGCCGTCGACGATTAAAATTCTGCAGTGTCTTGATGAATGGTTAGTCTCAAGAAACGCGACGCGGCCTTGGGCCCAAACCAACATGTGTTAACCGAACTAACTCGTATCGAATTGGAATATATTTCTCACGATGCTTTACTTATTTTCGGCTCAACAAAAGCTCTGACCCTTTTTTCCATATTTTTCGGTTCAATGTTCGCGATGGTTTCAAGAGGCCCTGCTAAGTGCTTCACCTGAATCAGCATTAACTGCTATCAATCCAAGTCTGATCCATCACTTGAAGCTGCAGTATTGACTTAATGGTTAGCTGCGATTGCCCCCTCTTATTCCGCCATTCATCCTAAAATGAATCCAGAATCCAGATGCTGACACTGTTATGTAGTTGAAAGTTCCTCGTCGCTGTTTGCACGTCTTTCGATTCCTCCCCTTCAAGTCCAACGCGAATCTTCCGCATTCTTCGAGCTCTTTCAAAATATGGACCAAGGCATTGCTGCGACTTAAGATAATTGCACCGATGACAAGGATGCAGGTGGTGTGAAACTGATTTATGCCGTAGCCTTTAAGACCCGAACTGCGTGCGCTGCACCCGAGGAACGTCCGAATCTATGATAGCAAGCTGCTATATTACTACCAGCAGTAGTTCAAGTCAAAGTACACCTACTTTTATTGCTGTGGGCAAATATTCACGTGAACGTTTATCTCAACTCGCAAGCTACCTATTTCTGTGTATATTGTTGGTGAGTTCATTATTTTTCCTTCTTTCTGTGGCTTGCTTTCACATTATACGGTGCTTGGCCAGTGCACATGTTTACTAGTAGTACATGGTCAATTGCGCGCGGTCAGATACGATCGCAATGATGACTCGAATTCCAGATTGTTCAGAATCACCGAATGTCTTTATGAAGGCGGGTTCGATGACCTGGTGGTGCTGGTCAGGAAACCCATCCACGCGCAATGGCTCAAGTTATTGTTCAAGTAACATGACTACTTATACCTACTAGCACTCGATACGAATCGAAGCTCAATATTCAATTTCGCTTATCTGCTAATTTGGTCGTGGCAAAGCACCACGGTTCGTTCGGTCCCCATATTGGCTATCCTTATCGTAGCCACCTAGCTCTTGGTTGTCTCAGACGATACTAGCAGTCCTTCAGCCATAAATGAGTTCAGTCCACTCCATTCTACGGTTAGGTGTTGACGTAGGAGGAACAAATACGTGCGTACCCGAATTGAATACACATGACTCCGCGGACTCGAGAAACCTTCACCAGCGATGCAGTTCTCCTCGATCTCTCAGAGGGTTCGCGAAGAGGGCAGGTTCTCGCATCAGCAAAACATCTCACCACAGCGGACGTCACTCTGGGAATCCAAAACGCCATCGAGTCCGTGTTGACACAGACTCAAAACAAGTCGAACATTCAAGCGCTCTGTATTGGCACAACAGTAAGATTCGCTTGGTGCACGCACCAACTTCCGTCCTGATTTGCGTACACGCTAGCACTTTGTAAATGCATTGGTAGAAAGGGATCCTCGGCGTTTGGATAGGGTTGCAGTCATTCGCCTGTGTGGCCCTTTTACGCATGGAACGCCACCATTCGTAGGCTTTCCGCACGAACTGCGAGACCGTGAGTTGCTGCTGTCCAACTTCCATGCGATGACGTCCTGTACTGATTCAGACGTCCACTTCCCACAGTACTCGAAGGTCCCCACTTTCTGCTCTCTGGGGGCCTGCAAATTGACGGAAGTGAGATTGCTTCTGTTGTAGTTGCGCAAGTCGAATCCGCCTGCGACGAAATCAATCGCCAAGTACGGAAACAATGATGGGCACGTTGGATGTGACTGAGACGATCTGCAGGGCATACACGCAGTTGTCGTGTCCTCGGTGTTCGCCCCCATCGACTTTGAGATCCAACAGGAGGAAACAGTCGCAGCGATCGTGCGGAAGCGCATTCAGGGAATGGACGTCGTATGCTCCAAGGACGTTGCTGCCATCGGGCTGCTGGAGCGTGAAAACGCATCTATCTTGAACGCTGCATTATTGCGATACGCGAAGAAGACGGTAATAGGTTTCGAGAAGGCAGCCCAGGCACTCGAGCTGAAGTGCTCCGTTTTCATCACGAGCAATGATGGCACCTTGCTCAGCTGCGCACAAGCAGCGCGTCTTCCTATTCGAACCTTGTGCGTGTTTCTCTCAAAAAAGTCTCGGTGACAAGGGTTAGCATAAGCGATTGATGATTTTCCTCGAAGTTCGTCCGGCCCAACGAATTCCATGCGCGGCGCCGCGTTCTTGGCCGCACTGGAGTCGGGCATCTCAAAGCAATCCGCACTAGTAGTTGATATTGGCGGTACAACGGTAGGTCGTTGAGACAACCTTCAGCTTCGTAGCAACAAGCTCACTGTTGTCTTATTCTAGACAGACATCGGAATGTTGTTGTTCGTGAACAGAGCTTAGAAGTTTCAGCAACCATGCTAATTTTGCTTGACAACCCATTAGACCTAGCGGATTCCCTCGCCAAGCCGCCGCTCATCACGAGTTCTGTGGAGTTTTGCTGAACTTCTCCATGCCACACGTTACCAGGTGGGTGTTGACAGTATGACAAGTATTCATGGCAGATTGATTGCCTATGCGCTAGTATTGGCCTTGGCGGGGGTTCTATTGTCCGAGAGGACCCAGTCACACATAAGGTCACTGTTGGTCCTAATTCCGTTGGCCATCGGATTACTTCTGAATCTCTAGTGTTTGGTGGCTCTACACTAACCGCTACCGACGTGGTTGTTGCAGCAGGTCGTGCTTCAAACATTGGAGACGAAAGTCTTGTTTCCGGAATTGGGCAGTCGATCATCGAAGGCGCTCAAAGTGCTATCAAGAAGATGCTCCAAAACTACCTTGATGCCATGAAAACATCTTCCCAAGATATCCCAGTCTACCTAGTCGGCGGAGGGTCTATCCTTGCTCCAGATGTTCTTGCGGGCATCAGCCGAGTTCACAGATTCCCTCACTTCGACGTCGCGAATGCTGTTGGCGCTGCCATTGCCCAGGTAATGAGGAAATGACCTTCTCCCCATTGATACTCAATCTCGATCTGAAGATATCAGGCATCATTGATTCCTTCGAAGACACATCCACAAGAACCATCGTACAAGTTCGCGCTGATGTCGAAGCCAGGGCTATCGCTCGAGCAATTGCTTCCGGAGCGGATCCGCACCGTGTCGCCATAGTAGAGAGCGAGGTCATTCCGATCGCCTATACCACCGGTCGTTGCCGTTTTTATGTCAAGGCCGCCGGAGACTGGAGTGGTGTCACTAGTCCAAGTTGGCCAGAGGTTGGTGATACTCTGCGTGTTGAAGCTTCTACCGGGGAGACCGCCTGTCGGCCACAAATGGTAGCATCCGCCGCCGCCTCTGCCGCTGTGGCGCCGGTCATGCATACTGCGAGCGACATCCTGGAGTACGAGCCAAGGATAAAAAGGAGGGAATGGCTCTTGTCCGAGGTTGATCTGGAGTGGATTGCAGATGGCTGCTATGTATTGGGATGCGGCGGTGGCGGGTCCCCCTTACATACTTTCCTGGAACTGAGAGAACTCGTACGGTCAGGTGAAACAGTACGAGTGATTGACTTTTCATCAGTTACGTCCAATGGTCTAGTTGGATGGGGTGGAAGCATGGGTAGCCCAGAAGTGTCCTCTGAGAGACTACTTGGCAGCGAGTCAGTGTTTTCTCTGCATGAATGAAAGGTGACGCCTAATTGTTATGGTCATTAGATATCAAGAAGCTAGCGCGGAGCTGTGGTCACTGATAGGGGTAATGTAATCTTGGCTGGTCCGACCATTGTAGTGCTCTGACGATACACTTCTAGATTGCGAAACCAGAAGCGCTTTGCGGATTAGAGATCGGGGGTGCGAACGGTATGATCAACGTATGATGTTTCAGTTGTCCGTCAAGCGAAGACAATTATTGACATGGCTGTAGATGATTCTGGGATCCACGAAATACGCCAATATACCCTGCCTAGATGGGGATTTTATGGTACGTAGCAACAAGCAAGTGTGCTCGTTGTCTAAGTCATCACCTATATATAGGGCCGTGCATACCCCACCGTGAGCAGTATCATTCTGATCTTGGGTGTATGCTCCAAATTTACGGTTCTGAAAGTGGCATCAAACCACGGCCAATGTCTACGATGTCAGTGGCACAGGAGCCAAGATGCTCCCGAGCACCATGTCCAGTGGAGATGGGAACGTCATGGTATCTTTCCCTTCCACGTTTTCAGTCAAAATCGACGAACTATTTACAGATTATGACAAAGGCCAAACGTGACATTGATGTTGATGCCTCTTTACGAGCGGCATGTGTTGAAATGGGGTGAGTGGTGACATGTGTCATGAGTACTATGCGTGATGATTATGTGGTACCTCGCGTGCATTGATTAGGACACACGTGGGACTGGCCAGCCGCCCTCTGAAAGCTGATTATGTGGATAACGCCATGATTAAGAACACAGTGTCATTAAGCTGGCGCATTGGAAGAGCTATCGCACTGGCTCGCAAACAATCAAGTTTGTCTCGGATTGGATCAATTCTTGTTGACGCTGTAGGTGGCTCCAACTCTGCGAGAGTGTTGTTCATGGGAAAAATCACCGATGTGGGAAGGCGGTCAGTCTTATTTCGATCTCCTGTTACACAATATCATTGATTTGTGTCAGTCTCTACAAAGGTCATACGATTGGAGAAGTTATCATCACCGCGCTGACTGTGGATGACGATATTGATGATGACGACCCTGATCGTCCCATGGAGCGCTTCACCGGAACACTCACCATTCCATTCAAGAACGAGAATCTGTATGCAGAACATACCGCGGATGACGCAATAACCACTGTGAGAGTATGTTCCTTACTCCCAAGTCGGTGCTAAAAGTATCAACATGGAGATGGTCGCAACTGTTCCTGATCTAATCTCCGTGCTCGATGCTCAAAATGGGTCTGCTCTCGGCACGCCTCAATACAAATATGGGTTGCGGGTTCTCGTGCTCGGGATCACCGCGGCTCCCCAGTGGACCGGATCTGAACGTGGCATTACTCTCGGAGGTCCGAGTGCGTTTGGGTTTGTACCATAATTGTTCTCATGGAACCATTCGCCATAATTGAAACCATGTGCATAGATTCACACATATTCCGTACAAGCCACTGGGCAAATACACGCAGCCTCGGTCTGTGATCGAAGAGTATGCCCGTAATAGTTGACTTCCCGTCGAATTAGGCAGCTGGATCTGGGGTAGTAAAGCCCCTTGGCCATTGTGCCCCTTTAACAGGGCAGAGGCCACCTGCATGCTACTGGTCTCGACCAAGCTGTTATTAGGCGTATTCGCCTGTTGAATGCGGAAGAACATTCACTTGGAGATACATTTATGGCAGTTGGGTAGCTGACGACTCGGTCTCTGGGATTTCAGTTTCAAGTCCCAAGAGGTAAACGCTTTGTTCTTCAGGGGCCGAGAATGCTGCGCACGCGCGTGTTTGCTTGCATTCAGCAAATCGTAATTGCAAAGGGATTTATACATGCCGTAACTTCTATAACTAAGCACTGTGTATCCGAGGCGCCAGTTCTCTGTATAATGCGGTTTTGACGGGATCGCCGAATTTGCCGTGCGTGATGCGCAGTACACTCACCTTTCCAACGGGATGCAGATTTGATCTCCCCAGTTTCTGGTCTCGGAACTTCAGCCATTCCAGAAAGCTATTCAAGTTCCAGCCCTAGACCACAAACAAGTCATTTGGGGTGACGGCGGTTTATGGCCCTCACCAAATATAGTAAAACAAAAGACGCTTGTAGCGACTCCAAATGCTATGTAGAACATTAAATAAATCATACAACGCATACATAATTATTCTACTCATCATTATATGTCCGCGAGGTAGCTAAGCAAGGCGTCAATGCTACTTGTCAGGCCGACGGAATTATATCAGCGATGGGATATGTTCTCGTGAAATGGGGCAAGAGCAAAAACAAAAGACAGAAAATGCAAGATGCGATGGAGAACCGTGTGTGCGTCAAAAGTATGCGTCAATAAGGTATGCCGAGAGTAAGTATCCATCCGTGATGGTCATGCTTCCCCGTTCTTTTGTTTTGCTGCTATCCGGTTCCGTTTCCACGCTGGGGTGAAGTCCACGTTACGGAGTAAGGCCACTGCTATAGCGTAGATAACGCCAAAACAGATAGCCGGTATCATCCCGAAGTGATAAGCTTTGACAAGTGCGGCAATGATCTGGTCCTCGTACTGGGGATAAGCAGCATGATAGTCCGCGAGATCAAGCCCCTCGTTCACCAACGAGTCTGGGAGTTTCCCCCGCAGCGATTCCGTGAAGCTAGTCTCGTATATTGCTGTGAGGAGTGCAGTGGCAAATGTGCCACCCAATGTTCGTAGAAAAGACAAGAACCCGCTGATTCCCGCAATTTGATGAGGTTTGACAGACATGGGTCCAACAACGAGGGAAGGTTGGTAGAGCAGACCGGACGCAATGCCCGTGATAATGGAAAAGCCGATAGTTGTCACTGCAGGTGTGTACTGCCCCACCATCAACATTAAAGCACCACCCAGTGCATATAAAACGCCACCCACTACACCAATAAGGCGCACCTGCCCCGTGTGCGCGAGGATATTAGCCCCTACGACCGAAGAGATGCCGAGCGTGAGGATGAGGCCAAACATCTGCAGCCCGGACTGAATGAGGCTAGAACCTTTGATATCGATGAAGTAACGGGGAAGGAAGAAGACGGAACCGAAGTAGCCAGCTCCAGTGAGAAAATTGATTAAACAAGTGATGGGAATATTCGGTATACTGAAAAGGTGGATGTCAACAATGGGGTGTTCGGCTACCTTGAGCTCGTAGAAAACAAAGACAGGGATGAGGAGACCTCCAAAGATGAAGAGAGCGATGATAGGTGCCGACTAGGAAATGCAGTATATGTCAGTACGAAATACTTGTGAAGCCATGTACCTACGTTCCAAGGGAACAACTTGTTTCCCATCTCAATGGCAATACATATCATGCTCGAGACTGCAACGGCAAGTACAGAACCAATGTAATCCACTTCTCCCAGTTGTGCAAGTAATCCGATGCGTTGCTTCCGATGAGGAACAGGGTATCCAAGACATGTTGTCCCAATGGCCAGCGTGACCCCAATAAGCATGAGCGTAATCCAAAATATCCACCTCCAATCTGCATCAACGGAAAGGACCGCGCCTAGCACGGGCCCAATCGCTAGACCGATTGAAGAAGCGCAGTTGAAAAATCCCAACCACAGACCTCGTGAGTCTGCCGTTGTCAAATCCAAAATAATGATCACGCCAACAGATTGTCTTCCAGCGGCACCTATGCCCTGAAGAAGGCGAGCACCAATCAATGAATTCATGTTCTTAGATGCGTGGGTATGTCAGAAATCCCCGTAGACGCATGAGACCAAAGAGGAACGTACCGTGGCCAGCCCACACCACAGAGTTCCAGCACCAAAAATAAGCATCGTACCATTGAACACCTGGGCACGCCCAAAGATGTCAGCGAATCTGCCGAGAAGGGTTTGGGTGACGGTGAAGCCCAACAAATACGATGTTGCGATCCAGTTCTGGTTAGCGACGTTGTCGAAGTCAGCTGCAATGATATGCATAGCAGTGGTGGAAGTAGTCTCGTTGAAGTAAGCAGTAAAGTTGCCAACCCATAAACTCGCCATGATCAGAAAAAAGTGGGTACGAGTGACGACCACAGCAGGCTGTTGTTGCTGTGTGCATTCAAGTGTCTCCTGCTGGCAGGTGTCTAGTGACTGTTTGTGAAGAGAAGCAGGTGAGGAAACTATTGGCATCTTGTCTTCACCGATGATGATGCTGTTGTTCATGGTCGCGCATCGCGATAGAGTAAGAGTAGGGGATGAGCTCATGGAGGCTGAGAACTGGTGATGAAATGTGAAAACCTAATGTATTAGTAGGGCAGACATCAAGGCGGTTCAAGGTGTTGGCATGCGAGAATTGGAAGCGCACCCTCAAAAGTTTGGAAGTCTGGGAATGTCAGAAGAATACGTGACTGAAGCCGACTGAATAAAGTTGCACTCTTAGGAAATACGGCGCTGCTTGAACCCATCGGCGACTTGATGCATACACACACGAGCACCGTTCCCTGCACACGGATCCGCGGGGACGAGGGACAGATCCCGAAACACTATGTGCGGAAACTCGGCGAGTTACTTCAGGCACTTATTTCCGAAGATGCAGAAAGTTAAGGCCTCTGGAGCTAAATTCATGAGTAAAAAAGGAGGCAACAGTGACAGAAGTACTAGCCAGGAAACTCAGAGGAACGGAGCGCAAACGGAGCGTCCGGAGAAGACCTATTGTGACCAAAATTGATTTCAGCCTAATTCTTGACCCATTTAGTGCTGACTGTCCGCGGAAACCATGTGCCCTCATCTGCGGAGGTGTAAGATCTGATATTATACTATAGATAGCATGGGGACATGGAAACGCACGGCACATGCTCACAAAACGGGAACTTTGAGTTGCATTTGGTGCCCGGCCAGGGATATGCAGATTTCTAATGAGCTCCGACGGTTTGCGGCCATAGTAAGCCGGTCAGGTTTCTGCTCGTCGCAAGATGTTTTATTGACCAGGAAAGTTATTATGCGCATCGATATCGCTTGTTGTGTTTCGGATTCACTCAGAAGAAAGAAGGGTTAAGTTGAAGAAGTTACCAGTACTAGCTGTTTACTTAATGTTTACTCCACCGAAACCGAGCATCGCAGTTTGAACGGCTGAGCTCGGCCAATAGTACTGTTATGGTCCATACATTCGAGCCTCGAGGAAGGCAGGTGTATCATGATGAAAAATGAGGTGAGCGGAGTGATATAAAGGTCTAGCTGATGACTCAATCGATTGTGCCAGGCTTTCCATCATGCTGTAAACCGTTGTTGAGTCGGTGTTCAAGCTAAGCCTGGACTCTGCAGTCTGGATCTGGCCTTCCATTCTCTCAAGTCTCGACATAATGTCTGTCCTTCTCTTCGCTCGCATTTGGCATATAAAAGGCTAGCACGAGTCGTCAAGGTTTTCAACCCGTCAAACACACGGACTCTGAGTCCAAATTCTCAATTGGCAAAAACCACACACGGAGAGACCGTGATAATCAGTTATAGATTCCAGTCCGCCGGCTCTTGTCTGCCCGTTTTCTGATTGGACGGTCGTGTGCCAATAATGATCTTTCAGGCTCCACTTCACGATCTCAAAGGTGACTGGCTGTACTGGCCGCCGGAGAACGTGACGAAACTTCTAGTGTGTACCGCCGGGTGTTTCCCGTTCCCACTCTGAGGCCTGACTCAGGTCTACGCTGCATCAGGACTAAATCCTACTTACTGAAGAGCACGCATTCACGCTGAAACGAGAAATCCTCCTAAGCTGTGCATCATATAACGTTTGTGATCGATCTGTGGCAGCCCTTCACCTGTAAGCTCATATAAGCTTCGACAGCACCTGAAGATCCCCCTGTAGATTGCTGTGCGTAAGGCATTATAGGGCATGACTCGTGATGCCGCGGGTAAACGAACCACTGACAGGTTACTGGATGTGTATCCTTCAACCTCCGCGGATGTTTTACCTATGATCATTAAATCCGTTGATGGGAACTTGACTCCAAGGAAACAAGACTCCTAAATAGTGGAGTCCTAACTGTGAGGCTCTGTCATTACGCATCCTCAGTGGCTCCTTGAGGCTTGAGCTCCAGGCCGTCACAGGCCATCACCTGCTGTTATATGTCCCGCCGTCTTACGTCTCTGAAGAACACAGACTCGTGCTGTCACTAGAAATGGCAATGTGTTGCGTTGGACTAGTTCCGGGCCTCCAATAACATTGATGAGTTAGTCAATGAGTGGGCTAAGCTGCAGATCATGTCGACTCGTGCGTGTCTCTCGATCGCTTCATGTTGTTCCATGGTGTTCCAAGGGCATTCTTATTGCTGAAGTAAAAAGCAGCAGTGTCGTGTTTACTGCTGGCGACCGCGATTTGAGGTTCTTGCCGTGGGGTAAACTTAGTTCGCGAGGCTGATCGAAGCGGTCCCTCTCAATCTACAAAGTTGGTCTCTCGGACCTATTAAAATAAACTTTTCCCTTCGCAACGCTGGTTTCTACGCCTATACTTAGCTCCAGGTACTAGAGTCTTAGTCTTTAGAGCTGAGGAGTCGCAAGTTTGATCTTCAACTGGTTCGCCGCGGATTCTTTCTTTCCGTCACTCAGCCACTGGTTGTCCCTAACCCATGCGTATCATTTCGTTGTGTCCATGTGCTTGATGGTGAAACCTTGATCAATCCCCAATTGTCCTCCGAATATTAATAACATTAGCCACATTCACCTCACGTGTACGAAGGGAATGAAAGGGGCCGCTGGGTATGCCGTTATTTTTGTGTAACCAAGTTGTCCGTTGATCTCGATGAGATATAATCATAGGTCAAGGTAAATATATACGACGGACGATAAATTATCTGATCAATGGGCTACAATGTTTCTCATACATACGTACCATAACATCAGCTTCATTAACTTAGTTACTAGTGTTATAATAGCTACTGATCAATAGATCAGATCCAGCGGTTCCCATTGAAGCGAAATATCATAATCGTGTATGTTATCTGTGGATCCGACAATGCCGATGATGTACGTAGCACGTCTTGGTAGCACTAGGACGTCGTAAGCATGTCCTTCGAGTTTCGGCACTACTAGTACAGATCGCCGTTATCCCCCACCAGCAGAATCACTGAACATAACAACATTGCAGCATGATCTGGCTGAACATTTTGTTAGGGAAAACACCTTTTGCACGTGAAGAGGACCAAGTTCTGCCGGGTCTTAATAATGTGGACTCTGGAGGACATATATATTCCGTGGTTCATCGTATTACCTGTATCATACTAAAGCCTTGCAGAGTGTAAATCCAAGGAGCACCTCTCAAAATATGCATCATGAAAAAGGACCGAATATCTTCCTTCTATTTGGTCTGCCGACGGGAAAACACAACGGCGGTTTGCGGCCCTGCAATGAGCTCAGTTGGACCGATCGCATTGACGGTGAACTGATATGTAGTAAATCTGATTTTCATAACCGGACTTCCCCGAATGGCGAGATACCATCAACGATGATGCATGATGTCCATGGATGAACTTAGGATGAACGCCGACAAAGCCTTGATCCATCGGGTTCCAGATAAGACTCATAGACTAATAGTGCGGAAATATTCCAGGTTTTGGTGGATTGGTGTCCAACAGTCAGCATGATGTGGTCACTTTCTCGCGCGGGATTTATGTAACGTAAATGTTGGTATTTACTTTTAAGTTGCAGGCGCCTTGCATGCCGTTAGAGATACCAGAGTGCCAAAAATCTGGAACAAACGAATCGTTCCATTCTGTCAGCCACTCATGGAGATTCATTGAGTTGACAGTCAGCCTGGCAGCTTTCTTGAATCACATCTCCAAATGGGCAGCCACCATGCAGCGCAATTGCGTCAAGAATACCTCTATCAGCACGTTCCGGCACTGCTTTAGCGGCCCCTTCAGAGTACAGCATTGAAGGTTGGGGCTCTACTTGCCCACATGCATAAGCAGCCAAACTGACCGACGGAACAGGCTGTATATAGCAGCACCACATGGGAATCATGGGAGCTCTTGCCATATGCTCAAGTGCCACTTCAAAAACTATTAACGCATAGGCTGATACCGGGAATCGAAGCGAAACATAGAAAAGCAGTTAATTTAACGATATAAAATTTTAGGGCAATGGAATATGATTGCAAGAGTGCCAGTTATACGGCGTGATGTTACCACGGAGATCCTCGCAGGCTCGGTCCTCCAGATAACGACTCCCCGTTTGTAAGCTATCGAAAGAGAGTGAGTCTAGAGGAGCAAGGAAAATACGATGTACAATACCACAGCATCGATCTGCTTATGAATCAAACACAAAACTAAGTGGGCAGTCAGCAAGGACGACATGCAGCTCATAAATGAAACCTACAGTCTAAATATGACATAGCAGCGTTATTCTGGTCTTCGACAAGCATATCACTAAATTCAATTTCCGTCCCATCCATATCTTGGCGGACAAGGAGCATCTTCGGAGTGCGACCTCGCTGAACGTGGCGATGTGTAAGTATATTCCTAACCTGTGCAGACAATCGAGTGTGAAGAACAGGGAGCTGGATCTGTAATGACGAAGATCAAAGACAGGTTATCTTAGCCAACTCGGGCACTAACGGTATTCGGATCCAGAGCCAGGAGGTCGTCCACACCAAATAGGTCAAGAAGTAATTGCGGGGACACACTGGAACCGACCCAAAATATCATGAGATCTTCGTTATCTGATGGAAGGACGTAGGTAAAGAGGTTGTACCGAAAGAAGTGCGGCACAAACCTATCAGATAGACGCCGTGTGCTTCCATGTAGGTGTGGCTATTCCGCATCAGTGACGGAAAGGACATCTGACCTGTTGTGGGGTCTGGAAGCGCTGTGTCGTCTGACAAGTCATGGAGCGCAAGAAGGCGGGGATAGAGATGCTGCATTGTTGCGCGTACGCTCATAGATAATATCTTCTGAGCATGATAGTTGCGCACGTCCGCGGACACATTACGACCTGCGAAAGCATTGATGAAGCAAGAAATGGAAAAATAATAATAACAGACCTTTAAGAGGTTTGCACTTCGTAATCGCTAGGGTGTACACAGGCAGAGCTCGAAATGCTTCAGGTATAATTAGCTACGAAGGTTGTTAATGAAAGGGACGGAGATGATATCTGGCAAACTCACCTGAGAGGCAGCGGTAGCAGCCGCACAATTTCGCCTATAGCCGAGCAATATTGACGAACATCTATCAGTCAGCTCTTCTCGAATGTGAGCCATTCGGCGTGACGTCAGTTTTGACATCGCTGGAATGAATGTGAGGAAATTTGAATGTGGCAAAGAGAAGGTAAAGTCGGACATTCCCTTGCTAAATGACACACTACAGCATCCATATCAGCATACCTAAAAACGTTGGCAGCCAGGTCTGCCACTTGCAAGGCAAGGTTACATGTTCGGACACGGCGTTGACCGTCTGGTGTTGTATGAAGGACAGCACACTGCAAAAATGCATACTCTCGAGCATCCAACTTCCGTGAGTGCTCGATATGCACGGATATGGCTTTATCGGAGTCGAGAATTCCAATGTCCAAGTCCGATACGGAACGCTCGTGGAAATTGCCATAATAATTTGATATTCGAAGGCCTGCAACAACATGCTCCTCAATGAGTTCCTCGGGGAAGATATTCATCGATAAACACTTACCATTGGAACATCGCACGCGCAATAAGCAATTATATACCGTCGTCCGAGTTAGTAAACGCCGCAGTTGAGAAGTCAAAACGTGTTGATCTCGTGCAGGATTAAACCTAGGATGGAAAAACAGTTCGCCGCCAGTGGTAGAAGATACAATACCTGTGCAGCTGCTTAGCAATGAGGGCACTGGCAGCAAGAAAAAGAAAGACGCACCAATAGATCCAATATCGATAGGTTTGCTCATCCCAAGGAACATACTGACGCCAATACCCTCCTCTGAGCACTCCTCAGCAATATCTCTCCATGTTTGATGACGAGGGAGGAACATAGTTCGCTCTTTGTCCGTGCCATATAATGACGCCTGATCACGTGGTGGTTCAAGAGCACCGGGTCCAATTGCAGGTAAGACACTCTGGAAAACAATGATATGGCCTCCCCGACCTGCCTGCACGAGCATACTCAAGCCTAGATCACGTGATTAGTAGCTGGGACGTACGAGCGAAGCTAGCCCAGCAAGCAGTGCTCCCCCAAGCGCTGCATTATCAATGGCGGTATATAGATAACGTTCTGGTAATGCCTTAAGTAGACCTTCGATGGCGGTCCTTAAAATGGCAATGAGAGTGACTTGAGAGTTAAGGTAGCGAACGTTCCTGACCTGGATTTCCAAGGATCTACAAACAAGCCCTCACGCAAAGGGATAAAGACTTCCTCTAAATCGGAAACCACAATCATGCTTGCCAATGATGACGCTGGCTAAAATTTGTCTATATCAACTTGATGCAATGATGCGAGTTGTACGCTTACAGACAGATCATAGAAGTGCAAAGAGGTGTCATATGTCAGAATCGCAAGTTGAGAACCTTCGGGGAAGGACGGCTCTAACTGAGTCCCATCAAGGGAGGTACCGCCGTATAGCAAACCTCGTAGGACGTCGCATGCAGACTTGAGAAAGCCCGTTCGAATGGCTTCCAATGAGACGTCAAACGCAAAAAGACAATTCAAAGATCTGGGCTCGCGTGCTTGAGAGGAAGGAGGGTCGATAGAGAAATACGACGAATTCATCCTCGGCAAAGGCGGAGGTGCCCAGTATTCTTTTCCTGAGACCACGAAGTCAACAGTTCCCTTGTTCAATTCAGGGCGGTTTGGAAGATCTATTCGCGTAAGATTTGCGTCCAAATTGCAAAAATAATCCGGCAATACTGGATACCAAGACTGAGATGCCAGTCAGTCATTTTGAAAGTCACACCATGTCATACCTTGAGTTTCGTGACCGCAAAGATTACATTTCCATCTCCATCCACCAGCAGTCCATGCACACCAAGGATTAATGTACCCTCTACACTCCTCGCACCGAGGGGGACCTGAATCACCGCAGTCCACGACTGGAATAGACTCTTCGCGAGGATCAAGATCTGCGAATGGCTGAAACACTGCCGCAAGGGGAATATCGCACTCTTTTGCCAGATGAGAGGAGCTTGGAAGGTTCCACGTGGATACTCTAACGTGTTTTGGGCTCGAGTTTCCTGTAACAGAAGATTTGGTCAATGACCTCGGAGCAAGACTCGAAGCCGAGATGATAAATAGCCAATATCTGCAGTGAGACCAGCATGGTATAAAATTGGGTGAAAAGGTGTTATCTACGTCCCACCGCACATAACACCTAGCCCGAGTCTTGCATTCCTGAGAGGAAATAAGGCTTACCTTGGTCAAACGCTGTGAAGTCGGATGTTGATAACGGCGGATTGTTCCCAGGCAACGTCATGAATAAATTTCCTTCCCATTTCTCCTTGTCCGATTCTATCACGTCAATCGGAGATGGCATCTGACTTGGGTCGATCCGAGGTCGCAACCCTGTGGAAGTACGTGTCAGCTAGAGCTAACAGAGTGAAGAGACTGCTGACGTTCCTTTGTAAGGTTCCCCAGCACTGTGCGGCGGTTGTGGGATGTGTCTGTTTGCATGCATGTGGGCTACTGGAATCACACACTGGTCAGTATAAGTACTTAATCGTTGGCCAGGGTTGCTGCTGGAAACTGTTGTTTGGCAAAGGCTTTAGATCTAAACAAACCAATTTGGGCTTCAACGCTTCAAGCGATTCATTCAAGTTGCAGGCATGACCACTCCGCAACTTACCTCCATCCTACCCATCACAGATGCGCAACTACCACAATCTTCATCTACTACACTCATTGAGGATATAACATCAACCAGCGCTTCCGTTTATCATAAATCTCGCACACGGTCCTCTCCATCGACTGCCACTTTGAATAGTACCCAAAATTCTGAACAGCTCACGCCTATAGGCATGGGGCCGATGTCTAGTTCTATACATGATGGCGCAAATTTGATCCTAGAGCTTATTAGGACCGAAAGACAACAGGTCTTCGAGGTTGGCCAGCGACAGATGGCTCATATTCAGCAGCAACATAACGAGGATCGCGTATCGTATTCGAAAGCGGTTCTGGAAGAATCAACCAAGCGGCGTGAGGCTGAGGACATGGTTGCGTACCTTTCAACCGAACTGGCCAGATATACGAAGGAGGCCAAGGAAGTACAGAATATCGCTTTGCAAGCTAGAGCAGACGCAACCGCGGCGCAGAACACCACTTCTGAAGCTGAAAGAGCAGCAGAAGAAGCTCGTAGCCACCTCGTGGCGGTTCATGATGCGCTTCAGCAAGTCGGCATCACTGTTAGTCGAGATGACTCTGTAACATCTAACACGCCGAAGATAATCTTGGGCACGCCATGGCTGGAACTCATGCCATCCAAAATCCATAGCTCAGACATGCCACTCCCCAGTTCTTCCAGTGCCCCAGGTGATAATTCAAGTTCTTTCCCTCCCCCTACCCAGCACCTCGACTCGCCATTAAAATGTATCTCTTTTATCAAAGAACACATCAACCACCTCAGTGATAATTTGACTGCCGCCCAAAACAACTGCAAAGATCTTGAATCCCAACGCAATAAACTCCAGAGTGACCTCCATACGCTGGGCCATGATCGAAACGAGCTTGAAAGCTTAAAGAAGGAAATGGAGGACAACGCGAAGATGCTCGGCCAGTGGAAATCCAAACTCACAAAACTGGAAAATGAGATACAATGGTTGAAAGTAGAGCGAGATGACGCGGTCAAGGCCAAAGCGGAGGTCGCCACTGCCCTCGAAGAGCTGAGGAGAACCTCGGCAGCCAGTGAAGTGACTCTCAAATCGTGTGTTTGCCTCCTGTTCCCCACTTAATTCATCCCACTAAAAAGAGTTTCTACAAGCACGTTCGACCAGCATTTACAGGATCAACAACGTCAAGCCGAGGCGAACGCGGAGAAGGTCCGGCAAGCACAGGAGAACTCTATTGAAGCCAAATTCGTGCAAATTCGTGACTTACAGAGCCGGCTCGTGCAGATCACAGCCACCGTAGATGAATGGGAGGGCAAATACGATGTAGTCACAAAGGAGCGCGACTCCCAGAAGCAGCTCCTGGTCACTGAACGGCAGAAATACAAAGAGTATGTAAACGTTGAGACGTGTGATGACGTGGACGCTGACTGTGCATCTAGAGCAAGCTCTGTCCAAAAGGGACAAATAGACGATTTGCAGCAACGACTGGACGCTAGTGCCTCAGAGGACATTATGATGGCCAAGGTGTCACGAATAGAAGAGCTCGAGAAGGAACTGGCCTCAATCCGGGCACACCACGCAAAATTGAGCCAGGAGAAAGATGAAGCCGTTGCATCGGTCAACTCTCGCGATGTACAAATAAAAGAGTTACAGGAGACACTCACGATATCTTTCAGTCGCAAATCAACGACGGAGTGTGCTCCGAAGGATAAATCAGGTGGAAGTTCCGAAGAGAAGAAAGCTCGTCCATCGAAATCATCGACCTCTCATAACCAGATCCAGTTCAGAGCGCCTGAGGCGCACCCCTCATCGATAGGTCTGTGTGACTACCCCTCAGGTTTAGTATCCAGTACTAACTTTCACGATAAGCCGATCAACGGTCTAAACAGATCACCGGCCCTAAGAAAATTGAGAAGCTGAAGTCCAAGTTATCCCCAAGCACTGCATCGCCAGGTTTCTCTGCCGCTCGCCCGATGGAGATCGACTCAGCGTCATCGACTGACGTGGAAATCATCTCAGGACCGACACCAATTATCTCGCAGGGGTCTAATAGTGAGTGACCATCGAATCAATCATCACATTTTTAGTCACCTATACGTTTATTAGCGAAGCAAAAGCCTCTTCGTAGTGGATGCAACAAAACACCTTCAGGTGCTAACACTCTCCAGACAGTCGACTCTCCTACAGAGAAGACCAGTCTCAAACGTATTGCCGACATGAATGATTCTTTCACACCAGCTACAAAACGGCCCAAACTCTTTCTTGACTCATCCGCTAGCTCCGTCGAGAAAGTTGCATCTGCTACATCTAGCTCGCCGGTTTCAACTCCCTTGGGATCGAGATCGGGGACATCTTCGCCGGTCATTGCGAAGCCTGTCTTCAACTTTAAATTTCGGAAACATTCTGCACAAACAAGTACCTCGGTTTCCTCTGGCGGTGTGACATCGTCGAAAGTTATGGCTAGTTCGTCAAATGTACGCGCATCCCAGAGTACGACTTCAACCGAAGCCCCTTCTGCGGGAGCCAGCGACGGTGGCGCGCGTCGCAGATCAAGTAGCATTACCTCAGAGACTGAGCTCACAGCAGAAAGCACACTTGGGGCAAAACCCCGAGCCCGATTTCTGAGACATGGGCAAATCAAACCCGCCGTATCAACAACTGGCGAGGCCAAGAAGCATGCGGAATTCAAAAACTTCAACCCTGGTGATGCTCCTGCAAAGGAACAGCCCTCTGGGTCATCGTCCCGCACAACGGCAGTGAGTGCAGAGCAGCTGCGAAATACACAAGCTGCAGCATCCACCACCGCACCCCCTAGCAGAGAAGTCTCATCATCAGCATCTGCAAAAAGCAGGTCATCTTTGCTGCGCCAATTCAGTGGGTTTATCTTTTCAAGGACATTTTAATCGAATTCACCCGGCTCCTAGGCGGCATGGATAACGTCTCAACACCTCCATCCAATTCTGCTTCATCTCCCTCCCTTTCAACTGCGCCTGGGAGTAAAATTGATCGGAGCAAGGCCAATTCCTCTCGGGACGCCATCTCACGGCTGGCAGGAGCTAAATCTATCCCTAAAGGTCCGAGGTCGTCAATGGCTATGTTACAGGTGACCCTAGAATCCTCTCCTAAGGCACCGAAGCCAATGCTGGCAACTAGATCATCAGGAAAGATACCCCAAGAGCATAGAGCCACACAGGGGCCCAATACTGGAGATACCAAGAAAGGCACGTAAATACCTCTTCGTTCCATTATTTTATGCGGGCTTTTCAATTACCCTGTCACCGTAAAGTATTCGAATTCTATATTTGTTTTACTCTCGTTTAATATATTTTACGCGGAGCTGGTTTCCGTTTGGTCACTATTCCATCATAACTTCGCCTTTGTTTGGACTTGTTGAAAGTGTACGCTAGACGCATGACAATTCAGTGGCTCACGATTAGTTAGAGAAGGAAAGAACAAGGGATTGAAATATTTTCAATGAACGTGGAATATGCGTCGCGGCTGCCACCACTAACTGCACCGAACACGCGCAGTGACGGAGTGACCAGGAGTGGAATTTATTTGAGTCAGACTCAAGCAAGACGCGTGATCGCGAAGACGCCGTGCGGTATCACGCGCACCATTAGCTTGGTGTAAATAAAATTAAACCCAATCAACAATTTGTTTCGGGGGGACAATTCAAATCATGTTCGGCTCCGAGGCCTGACTTGCGGGGCCCGGGACACAAATAATATTCCCAATAGCATAAGAGCGTGACCTTGAGTACTTGTAAGTGTTCCTGAAAGCTTCTCCGAGGTGGTTAAAATATATCATGGTGGAAGGTAGCTCACGATGGGTTTTGTTGATATGACTCCTGAGGCCTGAGAGGTGCATCAATGCTAGCAATATTTAGGTCAATCAAGCAAGGCTAGTTACGATACATATTTAGTAAAGCACGATATTGTAGGTGGTGTCCATCATAGGGCCCCGCACCACAGGAGAATAAACAAGGATAAAAAAAAAGGGGGGCTACGACAATCCACATATATCGTTTATAAGTAGTGTCGATCCTCGGAGGTATGACAGAGAACGATAAGATGTGGTCCGAGCGCAATATTTCATCATAACTTCACCCTTGAACCATATTCCCTAGTCTCCCCCCACAGACTCCATACGAACGCGTCCTCCGGCGCTAGTCCACGCCTGACTATTTCCTCATATGCATCCTTCACTTGATCAGGACCACAAACCCGCCGAAGTGATACACCCCAAGTTCCACAGTCAGACATGAGCCTGGTCCAGGCTTCCTTCTGCATCTGAGTGATCGCAGAAACCGAAAGCTGTTGTTTGCGGATAGCAAGCCATTCAGGCATGAAAAAAAATTCCAGCTTTGGGTCATCTCCCTGCAGAGCTTCTGCCGACGAGGGTTTGATTGTGGAAGCGGATACGTTCGTCAAGCCGAGCGCAATACATGTGACGAGTTCAGAGTCGCCACATGCACAGAAATGGTCGCGCACTCTGGCGTTAAGTGCATCATTACCTGTGACGTCTACATATATCCAGTGTCCCCGTGCGAGGTTCCCGATAAGTGACGTATTAAATGACTCATAGTCAAAAACGTCGTCGTACAGTGCAAGACGTTTCGTAAAAGCGAGATTCTTTGTTGACGTCAGTCCAATAACCCTTCTCGTCGAACTCCCCTGTAGAGAGTTACGTCTGCGAATCAGATAGGCCAGGCAGAAGGCGGTCTTTGAAGAGGCAGAAGATATAAGGATCCGAGTAGATCCTCCCTTGTAGTTGGACGAATTGAGCCAGTCCTCGCACCAAAATGAAGTCCAGAAAAGAGGACGATAGAGCATTGTGAGATCTTCCATAGTCGGTGATGGATCATATAACGGATCCTCGGCGCACCGTGTAATCTGATTGTATGGTCGGCGGTCTATGATATTTAGTCAGTGCCTTCGTGCGTCAATTGATGAAGCAAATCACCTGGAGGAAGATGAGGTCGGGGCACAAAGAAGGCATACTTGTTCACGTCCGGAGATACCTGGAGCAAGAGATATCGTGCTGGGACGAAGTATCCATACACTCGCTCTCCAGGATAGACTTTAGGGTGCGTGGACCTGATGATAGTACCAAAACCCCACACAGGAGTCACACCATGAGTTTTTGAGGAGACTCCTTCTGCCTCTGGAGCGTGGTGGAATTCAAAATACCTAGCATGTCAAAGTGAGTGGGTGAAATCTCTAATATTGTGGAAAGGGACGGACATGAAGTGCGAATCCTCGCCCAAAGCTTGATACGTCACATTGTTTGCGGAGAAACCGAAGCGGTCGACTTCTAGCAGGACATGGTCATTGGGAATAGTCTGCGGAACTTCACATTTGACTATTATCGCTTGACTGGGATCTTGACCAGAAGACGCCCTCGGGTGACAGAGTATCAAGTTTTCCATCTGTTGCACGTTGACATTCAGATTCGACAAACGAGGCTCGATACGATATTAGCACTAGCGCCTACTTCAACTACTAAGTACTTGGTCACGGTGTTAGTGCACGACGTGTCACGCACACCGCCACCACATGACTCTCTGTACCTCATTTCAAATTTTCTGGTTGAATGCGGCAAGTTGGGCTGGAGAGAAAATGACCTATGATGCATAAGCGGTCCTGCCAACGACAGAGAAAACTCTATCAAGTTTCATTTTTTTTCTGATAAAGTTGATTGTACACTTGCTGGCGTATTTCTACTGTCATTGTATTTATTGTTTTCACAATAAGCAAATCATCTGGCTTGGCTTGTTGTCGAAGTGCGGGAACACTTCAGCGACAGCCTGAGGCTCGATACACGGCGGAGCAAACCGCGTCAGACATGATAAAAAGGAAGAAATCCCCGCCGATCGCCGAGAGGATGTACTGGGGGGTCTAAAGTATGACGGGAAGGGAGATTACTGAGAATATAGGAAAGGAAGGCAATACTGAGAGCTATAAAAACAACGTGCAATGTGCAATGATGAGCGGTATTTCTTGCTTTGATGACGATGCGGATACGATGTGTGGGTTGCATGAATATGCGGTTGTCGTACGGGATGACACGACGCCATTCTAGTAGGGAGGGCGCTTGAACTCGTTGCTAATGATCTGTGCCTCAGGGTCGAATTCGTCGTCTTTCACGATTTTGCCACTGGCGTCGTACTCTGCAGCCGAGCGATCAGGACTGGCGAACGTGTCCATCTGGACATGTGGTATTCAGAACGCAGAAGAAGGCATCTGTGGCAGACCCTACCTGAACGTGCACACTGTCGCCTTTCTTGACAGAAATGCGACGATTCGTGCTTGTGTTGCTCCTGAATGCGAGTGTCGAGCCCTGGGTGGAACTGTGTGTGAAGAAAGGGGATAAGGTAAGTAACGTACGAAAGGACTGAAAACGTACGTGAAAACCTCTGGACCTTGAGAAGTAAAGTTGGTCAACCTTCGTACGACGCGGCATGCCACGATCTGGAAGCATGTTAGCATACACTCAAAAAAATTATATTTGTGCAAACCGTTGATGCAATGGCAGCAGGGACATTCGCAATGATCGACAGGACCGCATTCAAGTTTATGAGCATGAAGATCGTCGCCATCAAGTTTGCCAAAAATCTGGGGCAATAATTGAATAGGTGAAGGTGCAGCACACAGCAAACGTACGCAATAGCAAAGTAGATCAGGCCGTCCCCAAATATAAGCTTGATAAGTTTGGAGCGACCGTTAGCCGGAAACGCGAGTTTCCAGCCAGTCAAGCACAAGACTGTAAAGTCAAACGCCATGGAGTAGATGAAGGTAATGGCGAGAATTTGGTTATCCGTATAGATAATGACACATTCTCCATCTACCCATGCAGCCTTCAACAAGATCCCTGGAAATTGGTTGTTATACCGCATATATGCGCCGGTTTTGTGGACTAATTGCGCTTACCATGAAGGAGGAATGACCAATGACCCAAAATAATCAGGACGAGGGCGGTAACTACATATTTGTTCTGTGACCATACCGCCATGCTGTAATACGTATCAGTTGCAGCAGGCCGGAAATGTATACGTTTGCGACCGACGTTCGCAAGGACAGATTGATGCTGGCCAGGCCAATTGCAGTGTTGCCAAAGATCTGGTTGAAGGTATATAATGCCTGACAATTAACCTCGGTTGTCACGTTGAGCGCAATAGAGCTAAGTAATGTGCTTCAATAAAACACGTAAAGTGAATGAAGAGACGAAACTTACATTCCGATCAACGCGAAAAGCAAACTGTAACGACCAGAAAAGTAGAATATCTGTCGCAGATCTATTGTTGAAGGGAGGACACTCAAATAGTATGGAACCTTACCAGGGGCCATCGGAATCGCCTCTTGCCCGAGATAAACTGCCAGTCAAAATCCAGCGAACTGACGAATTCCCATCTATGCCGCATCAGTGACGGTGCTTGACTCACTTGAACGCATCTTACATGTAGAGCCCAAAGAGTACATGCATGAACTTGCTAAATGACTCTACTCAGACCACGTAAGGCTAATAAACCGAAACGAGATATATGTCTGACTTACCAGCGTTAGCGACCAACGTCTCTTGAGAGTGCCAGTTGACCATGGTAGCTTTCGGGATGCACGACGACGATGGTACAGAGGGGGACGACCTGATGGGGCTTGTAAACTGAAGGTTTTCCTTATATAGGGCGGGAGTACTTGATGGGGCCAGTTCTTGCCATATATGCGAGCAGCTTCCAACGGAACTAGTACATAGGATAAGTACGCTCTTCTTACATGGAACCACTGCGACGCAGGGATACGTAAGGCTCCAGAATCATCCCAGCTGCCAACTCCTGCTCGGAACTTAAATATATCAAATACCCAAGGGGCGCACTTACTAGTTGCGATTCAAGGGCCCTAGGTCTGCGCATGAATGCATGACTCTCCCCTGCATCCAGCCCGGTATGAACATGAAGCCAGCGGAATTCATGTTGGGCAAGACCACATGGGTGACATTCTCGATTGTATGGCGATCCATGCTGCCTTCGCTGATCGATATGATCTTTGGAGCTCACATACGGTGGCACTTACCAATTTAAAGTTTAAAGAATCCCGCGAATTACAAATACGACCAGCGCAAGTTCGAATTCGTCGATCGGATGCCCTGCTGGACATTTCAGTACCAGTAGTACTTGGGCAGGTTAAAATGATAAACCACTAACAGAACAATCCTTCGTGTTATGTGGGTGTTTTGTACCTGTCGCAGTAAAAACTACATATGAATTATAAAAGCAAGAAGGCAACCGGGTAGAGACCTTATTTTTAGTGCAGCGTGTGACACAAGAAAATCGATATTTAAAGTTCTCTGCTGTTCGACCTCTGGTACTCGGGCATATAAGGAAACACAGTGTCTGCCAAGTACCAAGCGACCTGTCTTCAGACCTAGTGTACTATGTTACGAACAGTAACAACTTGTCACAGTCACGCCTGACTAATAAGTGACCCCTTCGTCGTCACGGTCATAACCCACGTTCTGATGGACAACTATCCGGTAATTATAACCGGCGGGAAGCTGCACATGCTGCTCTGCAGAGGCCTGAGTCTGAGGCCTAGGTGCAATTCAAGTTCTCCGTGATGATTATGGTCGTTACACAACGTTCTATCCACTGATCGCAGTCACGCCGCCGCCGCCCGTGTGGCGACTGTGTACTTCTGATGGTATAGTACTAGTACTAGTTCTATGTAGCACATTCAGGTCGATCCGATGGTTTCCAAAAGCCCACCCGACCAATCAAGAGTCGACTGAAGGAGGCTTTTACCATGACGGACGAGCAAACCACCGGTCTTTCTTCCGAGTTAAATCTCAGCGCTTTGCGTGCCTCCACTCCCTCTCCTATCTTTACCAACTCAATTTTATCATCGATAAAACCGACGCTACCCTCTTTTCAGGTGGATTGAACTTCAAGCTTCAAGTTCCACCACCGTGTTAGCCCAGCCATCGTGTTGAAGAGCCAGTGCATCCTGATCTCTTGTCAAGAGCATCGGACATTGCGGTTCTCTACGATGATACGCCAAGTTCGACGGGGTGTTCATTGAAAGCCAGAGCTTGTAGCGCTGTTAACGGTCATTTTGAGAACAACTAGCTTACAACTATCATGCTGACGTCACGAACGGCCAGTATGGCTTCTTTCAGGCAAGAAATTCTTGCCTGATACCTTGCAGATCGCTGGAGCTTTGAATGAAATTGAACCAGGAGCATATCGAGCTTCTGAACGTCAACCGTCTTCTGTAGGAGTTTTTTTTCTCTTCACGCAGATGACCTTACGTTTTACTGGATTCGCGGCGCGATGTCCACCTCGAGCATCTCCGCAAATAGTGGGTAGCCCGCCACTGTGTAATTTTCTCCGTTGATTCAGTCGGCGGCCACTAATAGTCCTTCATTAACCCACCATCCCACGTCTGTCAGTCTAGTGATTCACTCACACTTTGGTCCCCGTGCTCAGGGACTGCTCATTCCAGCTCATTCCCCATCCAGTACCTCCCTTCCTCTCCCATCCTCTTACGAGTCACGGCATCTCAGGACAGTTGATGTTCAGAACGTTCAAGCCTCAGTCGTTTCATAAATCATGACATCAATATTGTGAATTTCCACTACTACTGAAGAAGGGTCTACCTCTAATGCAATGTGCCGTCAGGAGCTACGCTCCCGAGAACAAGACTTGCTGTCCGACTGGCTAAGGTGAAAAACGACATCTTGAGCTCTAATCCCGTTGGCGCTTCTCGAACGTCGTCTCCTAAGTTATAACCAGAAGGTTACTCATCTGTTTCGTTTCGCACAGATACACAGGGGGAATTGGCATCTCAGTTGCATATCCAGGGAAGGCTAGCATGTCCACAGCCCTTGTATATCGCACGTCCCTCACACATATACTAAGTACTTTCAAAAAAACATCAAACGATTCGATAGTCAGATAGCAGACCCGAGTCAGCCACACCCCCAATATGCTCGCTCGTACCGTCACCTCTTTGTATGATCATTACTGTACATGTGCATATTGCACCCTACACTTCATCTGCCATCCTTACTTCCAAGTTCCAATCCATTCTTACTCGGAACCGCCGGCGTTTGATATTCATATTCAGCGCTCAACTTCCGATCACGTCACGCAGACCCGGCTGTTTTATTACTTCCTCGGTTTGGCAGCAAATTTGGACTCAGTTGGTCAATTCCTACACTTGATCACCAAGACGCATCTATCTGAGTCCCGACCAAGACTTATACGCCTTTCGGATTACCGATATATTCAAGTCAGTTGTTCATGCCTGCCAGAGGACATTCCAGCCCACCACGAGGCACAGTCACCGTGATGGTCCGAGTGATAAGGAACGCGCGTTTAGTCCACGACCTGTCCAAGATGCAAGTCGTCATTCAAGCATGTTAACGTTGTGGCGGACTTGATACGCTGCAGGTTTATGGTTGGGACGTTTCCCTACCAAATCAAGAGCGGCCTGGACTCTTCAATAACTGCACTGACAGTGAAAGTCTATCAAGCGCGGAAAGACGGAGCTAAACACCAAGACGCTAAGATAATTGATGGCGCTTATCTTGATTCACGATAAGTAGATGTTTCGGTGATCGTCCCACATTGAATATAAGCTGAAGTCGTTAGGCTCAGCTTGAATCTGGATTTCACGGTTTGCTCTTGAACAAGCGTTTTAATGATCAAATCAGCTTTGCCAAGAGTCATGGGAGCGAACTCATTTTCGCAGGAGAACGGGGATATCATGGTCATCAAAGGCCACGAGTCCAATGGTCGACCGTGGAACGAGTTGGCATTGCACCAGCCTGTCCGAGGCATTCGGCGGGCCATAAGACCGCCAGCTTCTCATGGCTCATACTTACAATCAACACAATCCTGACAGCAATGGAACTTACGAAAGGGTATCCCCGTGGATTGTTGGTGCTGTTGTCGAAACAGATAAATAGCACGGCCCTGCTGATATTGTCCCAACACACTCCTTTCTACTTCAACTTGACGGTCTTGGTGCCGTTCATAAGATCAGAAGCTTAAAGCAGTCCGCGACCTCTAGCAATATGGCGAACTGGGAATCGGAGGAGGTGATCCAAATGGATTCTAGTGCGTATTGCTGATATTTGCCTTGGTGTTGCTCATCCGTCCTCAGTAATCTTCCTGAAGTTTATGCATGCCCTCCTTGGTCTATACCTGTGAGTTTAACGTGTCTACGCAGTGATGATTATGATCTAATAGGTGACTCAGATGGGAAGTCTTTATCTCTCTGGACTTCGACTGGGCTGTCATGACAGGCAAGACGAGGTTCCGCTGGCCACTGGCGAGGACATTTCTGGTGCTTTGCTGAAGTACATTTCTGAACCTGTCGTTCACCAGGTTTTCTACTTTGCCGGACGGTATCTTCTTCTTTTTGCGCTCATCGGAATGTAAGTGTGCTATGCTTTTGTTTCACCGTTTCTCACTCCTCATATAGTGCTGTAGCCCTGGATACACCAAGGTACGCTGCAACGTCAGTTCTCGTTCCTCGGTAAACACTTTCCGTTTCTCGCCAGTGAAATCAATTGTCAAGCACTTTATGCCTTTAATCAGGTGAGTTCACACCATGGGAAGAATGTCATGGAAGATCATTCCATTTAGTTAGCTGGTAATGCGGCAGTCGGACTCGCGAGCATTAACCTTTCTTTCCGGACGTGAGTCAAAGATTGATTATGTCATATGCCTGTCTCATCTAGTGATAGGATAGCTATCTGGTCTCAGAATATCTGGGTCGTTACCCTCCTGGTGTTGATCATCATCGGACATTGGTCCCTCATCTTGCAAGGTATATCACCTTCTCATAAGATTGTGAAACTAGCTGATCGAGCGTCCGCACAGGTATCCTCCTAACTGCTGTCTGGCGTCCCGGGGTCGGTTGTGCAATCACTTACAGTGATACTACCATCCTTGCTGCCACTTTTATTTATTCAATGTGTTTCGATTTCGTGGTCTTGTGTCTTTCGACGTATAAGCTCGCCTGGACACCTACGCGGAGTGGCGCGAGCGGCGCACCCACCAGACTCGTCAGGATGTTATTCTCTGATGGCTTGATATATTTTTTCATCGCGTATGTCTGTTTATATTTCCTTTCCAGAGCTATTCAACACAAACATTTACTGCGTCAGGTTCGGGTCTAATGTGATCGCGACAATTATGATGGTGCTTGACTTGAACGCCATTATGAGTGTCATCTTCAATGTCCCAGCTGCTATTGCTTCAACAGTGAGCTTAGTTTTTTATACGCTTATTTTCTTGCTAGACTATTGGATGCAGATTGTGGCATCTCGTGTTGTCAGGCGGCTGACCAACTTCCAGCGTTCAGGACTAGAGATGATGTAAGTGTATTTTGCTGTACATGGATACGTTGGGGCTGCTACAATGTTTAATTTTTAGCAGCTTGCCTCGGGAAAACTCCGGTACTGCATTCAAGAACACCAATGCAGGACTTTCCAACCCAGTTAATGCTCCAAGTACCGCTAGCATTCACGTTGAGGTGGGCACTAAACGCATGTATTGCGCCTTTCTTTCCTCATCGATGTTACTGCGCAGATGGACACCTTTACTCATGCGGCGAATATTGACCTTGAGGGGTATCTTGGCATCCGTCACACCATGTCTTCAGCAGCAAGCTACAGTGAGGACCATAAGCCAGTTCAGGTAGTTTGACGTAAATGCCGCATTACTTCGATAGACCAAGCAGTCTCCCGGGATGCTTTCGTATTTATTTTCATCTGGACTATTCTCAAGAATCCAAGTTGTTGATTATCCATCATAACGTATTTTAAGGATACTGTTCGACGGTTCCTCCCCAATTGCAATGAGACGGGTAAACAATGACGAGCCCGAAATTGGAGTTGATCTCGTCATAATTCATCTACAGTGCGATTGGTACACACGCGGATGACATAGGCCAACCACTTTGTCAGCTTGGCAGATTGAAGCCCATTCTGCGCTGGCGCGGTTGGCAATGTAAGTACTTGCCTCTGGCAAACAGAAATTGGTGTGGTTTAAGTGATGGACTCTACCTGTGACAACGCCTGAAGGCTCTACCATACGGCAGTCCCTGGCGAACGGTGATTGATGTAGAATCATGAAGTATCATCGTGCGTGAGTTCTTTGATCATGCTCACATGTGCGCCGTCGAACATCACATGTTTATCCAGGATTCGGAGTTTCCGTAATGTTGGAGTTTCGAATTTGGCAATGTAGGTTAACGTTGCGATACGAGATTGTGTATACGTGAAAGCTGCCAGGGGTGTCAATGAGCGTGATGGTTTCTAGAAAAGGGGTGAGGCCAAAAGCACCTGCAGTTCTCCGGGCTGCATGGTCGTGGAGATCACGATGAGTGTGCGGGTGTGGAGTCTGTGGTGTAAGTGCACTACATTGTGCAAGCTCAAAGTGTGAGATAGGACTGGAGTGAGTTTCGAAAAGGGGAAATATGTATATACACCACTACTCTGCTACATAGTAGCAACTGACAGTATGAACCGAACAGTGGGACTCAGTTTATATATGTAGACTCACGTGACGTGTTGGTCGAATTGCCCTTCACAGATACCTTCATCCCAGTTAAAGCATACATCGGTACGTCGATACCAGCCTTCGTAGGTATGGCATCCGAACGTCAACCTCTTTAGATACAAGACCCATCCGAGCCTTTCGTGACCGTCTCCCATGGCCTGGGATTGATTCGATTGCTATATTTGAAGTTTACGCTACGTAGACGCTTCGTGTCTTGAGTGAGTTAGTACTAGGCGCTGTGTTTGTAACATCAAGGGACTCATGCATGGTGTCAAGATTTGAAACTCCAATTGTCCTCGATGCTCACAAAGTGACATGGAGGCTCGTTTTCTGGGAACTTTACCACTCTGAGTCACTGAGGAGACACAAATAGTCGTTTGATACACGTTCTACAAGATGGTACTCGATTAGTACTCCGTAAGTCCGCTTCCCTGCGTCCATGGGAAATTACTTGCTGTACGTCCCTATCCTAGTAGCACCCTAAGCGCTTAAGCCTCCGCATTCTGACGGGTCAAACATCTATGATTGGTCACAGACATACCGCTCTCTACGGAGCGCTTGCGAAGTACCCAGCCTCCAAGCCTGGAATACCATCTAGGACTTCCAGTGTCCAGGGTGATGCTATCATGGCTTGGCCGTATCTAAGCCTCATGTAAAAGATAACGACTATAAAAACGGCGATCAGAACACTTCATGACTATCACCGTCCTTCTACCCTCATCTGTACTTTGTCATAGTGAGCTTATCCGTGATAGCAGCAAGAATGCAACCAAATGAACCAGTAATCCCTGGGGCATTAGTAGTAGGTCAAGCTGATACTTTGTGAATTCGGTTCTGACATTCTTTGCAGGAGAATGTTCCTGAGCGCCCGCTCCTTGAGAAGACGGAGAAGGCTGAACGCCACTACTTGCGACGTTGGCAGATATGGGCTAAGGAGACAAAGCAAACTCCCGCACAAGAATGGGATAATCCAGCGCAGGGATGGGGTGCTCCACCCATCCAATATGCTTGGCAACCATATGACCCATCATCTATTCAGCCTATGCCACCTCGCGAGGACGTCGATAATTACTTTTACCTCAACGTCCGGTACACTAACCGGGACGGTACGACATGCGATCTAAACTCCGGCTCTGTGCTTATCTTTTGAGTCACAGCGGAACCTGATATAGTTTTCAGTCATTTCAGCAGCACCTTGATTGACTTCCTGCGGTCTGTGATTTCCGAGTCATCTTCTTCTGCGAATGTTCATCCCACCTTCTTAGCATGGCTATCGGTGACGAGTTCTTCGACCTAAATCCGGACTCGCCTCTCACTCATTTTGTCTTCAAACTCGATGAGCTCAAGGCTCACCTTTCGGATGCACGTTCAGCTTTGTCTAACCTTTCAGGGGAGGAGTTGAAGACAAAAGCGCACGATCTTGGCCGCTTGGATTCGCTGACCCGTATGCGTCATTTCACCGATAATCTTTGCGTTAGCCATTAGCTAACACTCTACGTCAGCACAGCAAACCGAACAAGATGCTCAGCAGTACCTCGAGGATCTCGTTAATCAATTGGACGTTCTCATACCTTTGGTTGAGAAAGAGTTCGAGCCCATGTGAGCACTTTTGTGTCGCACAATCAAATGATGCTTATACTTTACCAGATCCAAGCGCCTAGAACTAGAGATATCTTACGGTCACATTTCATTTGATCTTCTCATGTACTACTTCAAGAAAGGAGAGAAATACTATTACGAGTCTTGGGACAATACGGTCAGTTATGATATTCTGCTGGATGTTGTACTGAGCGACTTATACGAATTAGCTGGCCTTTGTACTAGATGACACAAGCATGGACTCGTCTTTTCGGTAAGCATGTTTCCTCCGAGATTTTTGTTCATTTTTGTCATGACTCCGATTCTCAGTATCCTTAACCTCAGTGGGCATGGTAAGATGTGGGATGGCCGTCGATACGTCCACGAGAACAGAGTTGTTAACATTTCTCGTTACCCCGTAAGCTGGGCCTTCTTACTATTACTATTATGAGTTTTCACCAATGAGATTGCAGGGGACAAGGGCATTATCTGATCTTCAGTGCAAAATCATGCAAGATGACGTCCACAATGAACTGACTGGTATGTCGTTTTTGTCATGAATGGCGACGTACGTCCCTACATCCATATCTTCAGAGCGCGGAAGATTGTATGCTGCTGTGTCAGGTGTTCATTTCAAGTCATGTGCGTATTTTTTGGTGTCTCATGATGTTTGGCTGATCTATCATTCCAAGATGATGGCGTAAGCTCTTCCGAGTCGTCAGTCTCATTCATGAAGCTTGACGAATCTACCCCAGCACCGCGTGGTCATTGATGAAAATGGCTATCGCAACAGAGATCCGGAGTCTTCTCGGTATTTACCCTCTGATGTCGATGTCGTGACTGATATGCTAATTCAAGGTTTAGTGAATATGATGATTGTGTTCCTCGGCGTTCAAGCAAATGCTACGTGACATCTCCACCTGCACCTGGTTATGGTGATGCACACTTTTCTCGTCCTGGTTCCCCTTACTTGTATGTGCTGTTTTGTTGCCAAACGTCATCATTCATGAAAGTATCTGTTAGCGGTGAAAACTCACAGCAGGAATTTTTGTATGTTCTCACTAGTGCTCGAAGATGTTATGCTCATAATGACATCAGAGAGTTCCCTGAAGACCAACTGTACCTTTTACCAGTGAAAGTACATGGTTTCGATGTCCGTCGCAAGGCATGTATCAGCCCATTGACATGTTCATCGAGCGCTCATGCCACTAATCTTGCATCAGACTTGGGAGACGTTTGACGTTCGTAAACTTGAGGAGATCCATTTCGATGAACATGCTTGGGACCACCTCGTTCTTAATAAAGCGACGAAGGTAGAAGAAAAATTGGCAATTGAACTTTAAGGATCAGCTTCTGATAGTTGATTAGGCTCTTGTCAAAGGGCTCGTCAATGTCACAAAGACGACCAATACATCCGGAGAGGTGTTCTCTGATGTCATTACTGGGAAAGGTGGAGGAATGGTGAGGACATTTTTCTAATTCTGGATGATTCTGGTGTCACCAATAAGTTTTCAGATTGCGCTCCTACACGGTCCGCCTGGGACAGGCAAAACACTGACCGCAGAAGCTGTGGCTGAACACCTGAAACGACCACTCTACGTTCTCAGTTCACTTGAGCTTTCAACCACACCGGCTACATTGGAGAAAAAGCTAGGTGATGTTCTGAGGGTTCGTGAGCTTAATTTTTTGTTCGCCTTTTCTTGATCATAGCGCTGTCACAGCTTGCAACGACATGGGATGCAGTCGTCCTCATCGACGAAGCCGATGTGAGTTGGTTTCGGTGTCCACGCGTTATGTTGATTCCATATGCTCCACCTTTAGGTATTTCTGGAGCAAAGGAGTCTCCATGAGGTCCGTTATTATACATCCCTTTCAAATTGCAATGCCTGAACATTCTTGAAGTTGGAGCGCAACGCCCTCGTTTCTGTTGCTCTTCG
>MU177901.1:325541-376234 GCA_016695465.1 Suillus americanus
TGTAAATGGGTTTCGCACAACCTCTGTACCGCCCAAAGTGGCAGTTGGTGTATCAAGTTCGTCAAGATATTCAGTTTCCATGCATCAGCGCCTAGTAAGCTCACCGCAAGCATCAAACTTCTTTCGGACAAGCGAAAACACCGGCTACAGTCCCCTGTCGCTCATCCGAAAATCCTCGGTTCCCTGGAATTGCAGCACTTCCAGGTACGAGCAATTACCAGTGCACCGTTCATCACAACCACGACATCCCGTTCTTGTCCAAGAAACCGGCCGTGTCGGCGTCCATAAGAATTCACTGATCCCCGAGTATCGTATTAAATATGCCCCGAGCAGATACTTTTTGTATTAATTAGTTGTGTATCAAATTATATACTCTAAGTATACTGAGCTAGAGCTCCAACTCATGAGTGCAACACCGATGGACAAATCGAATAAATGACCGCAGATTGGCCGAGGTAGTACCTAGCTACCAAACCACAGAGTTGTCCAAAATCAGGCCAGACTGAGACGTGGGACTCCATCCAAGATAGCCGCAGTGTCATGTGGGTCAATTGGGAGGAAAGCGGCGAAAAACATGAATCAGGTCGTGTCACGTCTGCGCTTCGCATGTGCGTTTCAGCCTCATCCTCTCCATTTGTCGAGCCTCGATCCGAAGTCATTCTGGGCTACTATCCGCGTTCAGCACTCTCTCTTCAACCTCTACACTAATTTTGGGTGCATGTCGTGGATTACCGAGCACGCTCTCCGTCTTTTAGTTGCCGCACTTCCTGTCGTGTATTTGTATATCTCTCCCATTCGAGATCAGCTGAGTACTTTCAGTAGCTTGCATGGAGCAGAGCATTTCAGCATGATATGTAGGGCAATTTTTTTGGATCATTGTTTATTGTCCGGTGGCGCGGAGCCCTATGCTGGACAGTACGTACGGTTGACGTACGGTATTTGATCTAAATGATCTATTATTGTATGTGCAGTGTGTTCTGAGTGTTACTATTATGATACTGGCCCAGGCTCGCGCGAGGACGATGAACGCCATCGTAAGGCGTATTTTGGGGGTTGGTGGCTCGTTGATAATTTGCATGGAGACTACATGGTATGGAAGGGGCGAATGAATGGAGGCTAGAGCGGCGGCGTGGTCACGGCGACAGCATGTTTGTAACGCGAACAGTGGGCACTTGGATAAGTTAGAATTTGAACTACACTAAAGGAGGAGCCTCGGCGTTGAACTGACTCGGAATGTACATGAATATTCAGAGGAAAACAGCGCACGCTGGACGCAACCAAGAATTTTCAAACGAGTAACAGGGGACTGGTTACTCAACTCGTGGGAGGGGACGGCTCAATGGATATCAGTACTTTTCCCTGTGCCATGGCCAATCAGCCGACCAATATTACTGAAATTCCGGCCACATATATAGAGTATCATATCCCCGGGTGCAAACACTGACTTTCACAAGTGCTTAAACAGTGATTGCAACCCACTGAGGAGTAGGCTATTAATGAGATTGAAGCTACGTAATATTAATAAACGGTCGCGAAGTTATAAGTATTCACTACGCCGGATAATCATAACACCATAGGTAATTACGGATCTACATGTACAGTTGAAGCGCTTAAGTATATCTGGGACACCAAAGATCCGAACCATCTCACTATATAATCCCATGCTCCGGATCGTCACGGTGGTACTACTCCAACCTTCTCTCAATCCATATCATGTCAGACGCACCAGAAGTCCATGTCAAGGCCACCTCAAACGGTGTTCCTATTCCAAGCTTCGACTTGCCAGTCAGTTATTGTTGATCCTCACCCGTTCTTTCTAACAAGGCTCTAGTTACCTGACAGACCAGACATCATCACCGCCAACGTTCAGAAGCTCACAGAGCTAACACCAAATCCGTACGTGTCATGTACTTTAAACGCAAGTGGGTACACATATAACATATCGCATGCATGCAGACGCCACAGGTTCATATTCAAGGCCCTGCTCAAACACCTGCACCAGTTCATCAATGAGACCAGGCGTGTTTATTTCCTGCTATATCTCCACTTCTCGACTGACACCACAACTACTATCCCTAGTTTAAGCACAGATGAATGGATGGCAGCAATCGATTTCTTGACGCGCGTTGGACAAAAGTGCACACCATTACGTCAAGAAACCATTCTTCTATCAGATGTCCTAGGTGTTTCTGCTCTCGTCGACTCGTTAAATAATCCCATTGCGGGAGGGGCAACCGAGAACAGTGTCCTGGGCCCATTCCTCACCGAGGATGCTGCAGATGGTGAGTCGCAAGGAATTTCAGTTCACCTCTAGTTGTAAATGGAGTCGCAGTGAACTTCGGTGAATCGATCGCGTCTGAAGGAAAAGGAGATTACATGTACGTCGAAGGTCGGGTTCTGACGACCGACGGGCAGCCAATCCCTAATGCCGTCATTGAAACTTGGGAGACCGATGCCGATGGTTAGCTCCTTCCAAATCTCATCTTGCGATTCATACTCATTATTTCTGTCAGGATTTTATGACACCCAATACGCAGACCGCTCTCAGCCCGATTGCAGAGGTCGCCTACGCTCTGATGACGATGGTAGATATGGCTATCGTGCTGTCGTACCAGTAGCGTACCCAATTCCTGGAGACGTAAATCGATGTTTCACGCCTACGTAACCTTACGCTGATAATGCCGTGTCTGTAACAGGGTCCTGTGGGTGAACTTCTTCTCCTTCTTGGTCGACACAACATGCGGCCAAATCATTTACACATGATGGTCGAAGCCCCTGGTTTCCACAAGTTAGTCACGGCATTTTATCCAGATGGCTGCGACTATATAAGAAGCGATTGCGTCTTCGGTGTCAAGAAATCCTTGGTAGTGGTATGTCTGGCTTCCTGAGTTTTTTTGAGGCCACTTGGTTTGACACCTCCTTACAGAACTTGAAGAATATTGTAGACGCCGAGGAAGCTCGTAAACGCGGGTTTCCTCACGGTGACTCGTTCAAGTTATTGCAACGTGACATCGTATTACTCACGGAAGACCAATCTACCGCGATGCGTGCTGGCATTGAGGAGGAACGCTACACGATTACCGAGATGATAAAAAGTACTAAATCATAATGGACTTCATCATGATATGGCATTGTGTATCATTATGTATTTTGGATATTCCTGTCTTAGTCATGTGCTTTGCTGTTTTTCGGAATGCTCCGTGTGATGTGGGATGTAAAGTGGACATTCGTGAGGACCTTTCCAAACACTAAAAGCATGTAACTAGCCCGATATATAATAGCATACATTCACTATGCACAGACACTTGACGCAAGCACAGGTCACGCCATCTCAACATCCTCTACAGTGACTGCTTTCTTGACTGCAACACCTTTGTCATCAGCCATGAAAATGTCGAGCTCTTGATCAAGCTGCTCCGCTGTGGGAGTTTTGGATCGCGTAGACTTTGGAGCCTTCGCCTTCGATGACGAGGCAACTTTTGCGGATCGTGGTTGACGTGTGCGAGTCAGACCAGCACTGAGAACGTAATGATACGATTAGAGCAGTGATAAAGGTGTGTTTCACTCCTTACCCTCCTTGCTGTTTCGGTCCAGCACCACCACTCAAGCGCTCTGCCAATGAAGGTCGTTCAATCCTACTCAAGAGCGAGGATGTTCGTAAAGGCGCGGTGTCGAATGCGATTTCCATAGGTTGTCCTGCATAGTAAAGCAAAATTAGAACAAGCGATTAAATTAGAACACATGCAGGTCACACTGCGCACTCAAACTATCAAATGACACTTACCTTTTGCAAGTTTACCATCGAACTGTCTCTTGGCACGCGTTGCTTGCAAGGGTGTCTCGAACGACACAACTGCCACACCAGATGAGCGTCCACTGCGGTCGTACTTTAAAAATGAAAAGCGGGTTTCAGGTTCAGTTTCGTTGTCATCTTCAGTTATATGAGCCAGAAGCGAAAGCGATCCGAATTATCCACAAGCATTGTCCGGTCCATGCGAGCGAAATAAAAATCCGGGCAGGAGGTGATGAGGTGTTTTCGAATTCGGAATCATCGTACCCTGATCAAAGGCTCGCGAACGAGCGTGCCTATTTGTCCGAAAATGGACTAAAAAGGGATTTAAGGCGCTTTCTAGTCATGGGCGGCATAAAATACCTACCACCAAATCTTTAGGCGTAATCTCGTAGTGCAGGTTGGATACGATGAGCTTTGCGGTTGAACCGGTGTTGGCTGGCGCATTTGCCTTTGCTGATTGAAGCGGAGCTCGGTCATGGACCCAATGGCCATCAGACCCTTGAGGACGCTGAGGGCATCAGTGAATCAGACGACACATCTGCTACGATGTCAAAACTTACAGCATATGGCTTTCTCTGCCTTTCAGACCTAATGGGAGCCATATAAGATACTTGAACGTCAAGTAATTAGTTCAATAGATGAAAGCAGAGGAGGTTGTTCAAGTCAAAGAAGTATCATACTCCACAAGGTAATAAGCGGTGTTTGAATTCGGCAGTTTCCGGACGCAGCCCCTGAGTTCCGAACATGGTCGACGGTCGTGAAAGTACAGGCAGTGTTAGTGAGCGCCAATGAGCCTTAACTATTGATAGTATGATCTTCTCGCTGATAGCAGGTCAACAAAACGAGCAGGGTTTCACCGGCATGCGAGAGTCATAACGCGATTGAATTTCGTAGTGATCCATTTCACCATTTTCATTTTCTCGGACGATTCTCGCAAAAGCAAATTCTATTCATAAGCACACTTCACAACTCGTAAAAAATACTGACAAGATTGGTACCAAGAAAGCACATTGTATCGAACAAATACGACAACTCCAAACTACAACACAAACGGTCATTCATTGCCTATATTTACGAGGTGTAGTGAGAAGTTGTGCCAGAGCACAGAGTAAGAGTGATATCGGTGTTGCCGCAAGTATAAACGACAAAGTCAGCAGGAGTATAGCCATCTGAACGATAATTATCAGTTCGCTATACCGATGGCAGTAAGATGGAAACACGTACTCGAGCCGTCATTGTCAGGGAATGCATAGGCATTGGGACAAGCGTCATCGTAGAAAGCACTGTTGGGGCCAGGGCCCTCGTTGTTAGTGCAGCCTCCTCCACTAGCGGGAAGGGCGCCACCGCTGCAAGCGCTCGCAGAGGAGCAGCACGGGGAGTAGCACGTGTCGGTTCCAGGTCCAGGAACGGGCTGAAAAAATATGAACATGCGTGATGTCAATACGGATAGATTACTCACGCAGCCAGATGAGATCGTGCAAGCGAAAGCATCGCAGCTCGAATCACTGGAGGAAATCTCCATTCCAACGTTATATCCATAGATGAGCGAGATATCATATGTCACACTTCCGGGGATTGCGTACTGCATTTTTAAGTCAGAAGTTATTTCAATGCCTGCGACTGGGACCCACAAAGTTGAATTCGGCTCTGCTGAAGGGAGTGTTACCATCCCAGGTAGGGCCACCAGTAGTACACGTAGAACCGTCGCTGCTGCATCCAGTACCTAGTAGTGCGGTCAGCGATGAGCTGAGGAGGGGAGTTACACACTTACCAACGTTGATAGCGCCGTCCCAGTTGGAGCTAATGCCTAGGTTTGCACTCTGGCCTGCAGCGACGTTGACGTTGCTGTCGATAGAACCATAGCTGGTGCTCGTGTACAAGAAAACAGATTCGGTGCAAGAGTTGACAACGTTGAGAGACTGGGCTTGAGCCACGGTCACGATAGCGGCTAGAATTAAAGCAGAGAGAGTGGCCATTACGAGTAATGATTAGACGACTTGGAAATGGGAGACGATGATACCTGTTTAAACACTTCATGGACCCTTTTATACCATAAGTCGTGGACCGTGAGCGCGTTAGCGTTTTATTGGAAGTGTATACCAAAAATGAAGCCACAATATTTTGTCACAAACGGTGCGAATTGGCAAGTAGCAGTATATTGCGGGATGGGCATGGTCATCAATCTTTGATCTGATCTGGGACAGTAAGAATTGATGGAAGATGCGGTGACAGAAAAACATTGCACGAAAGGTGCTAAAAGAGGGATAAATTCAAAATAAGTACTGCGCTTAAACGTACCAACAGAAAAATAATTCTTTTATCAGTGCATGACGAGGACTGATGAGACCACGAAACTATTTCTGATTCGGTGAAATGGACTTGTTCCGAGGCTCACTTGCGATTGTCACGCACATGAAAGGCTGTAGCACGTTGTGGTCAAGCTTGAGTTGGCCACCAGCGAAATTAAATCCAACAGGTAATGAACTATAATATTATTGAATATAAGCTGATCAGGATCAGGGGTAGGTTGACGGTCCCGCAATCTACTTACTTGGTTTGCACTGTGCACTGTGTGCAGCTTGTCCAAACGTTGTATATCGGGGTTTAAAATAATATTGTTTTCAACTCCGTGGCATATGGTATGCTACACTTCAAGGGTCACACAAATCCTCGTTTACTAACGAGCCAGAGTTTCGTGTATGGTTCAGGATGCTAGGTTGTCCAAACGCCACACCGGGCCTCACGCGCACGATCCAAAGTGTCCTAGTTTTCTGTTGTCGTTTCATCTGCATCATGATATCAGAGCCATGACTATTTTTGCGAAGTGGCTTCAATGTGAGTATGCGGCTTACGGTATGTATCACAACAAACGTCCATGAACCCAGCCTCTATGATACATCGGAATTTCGTCCGTACTTCGGTACTCTTGGAATGAGTACCCCGCTGCGCATCGATGGTAGCCTTGCTACTAGCACTGGCCACTGCATCATCACTGGTTCCATAGTACCTCTGCACACCCATTGTGACAGGTTGCGACGCGATGAAAGATTGATATTTTTGTTGCTGTGTTCCTATAGCATACCGTAACTGGACTAGGTTTATGTGGTTGATCCTGAATCTTCTCGATGCAGTTCTCCAATAGCTCTTTACTTGCATATCCTATGCGTCGGCATTTTCGTACGTCGTGCCCTATTATTCGCACAAATTGAACCTTAATACGAGCGCCTAGTACAAGATTCATCATTCTGTAACCCCATATCCTAGATTTTACTGACCCGATCTGTTGCACTTTCGGAAAACGAGGGTTCACCGTGTTCACCATCATAGTCATTGGGAAATGCATAGTCACCGACTGTCTCGCCGACCCGTTATGGAGTCCAGTCACAGGAAGTTAGTCTCTGTCGCAGAACATAGCCTATGCTGGCCTACTGGATGCTGGCTACTGGCTACCCATCGCAGCCGATGAAACGGACTGTTAGTTCATGCTGATATAGTGGGTATTACTTGGTCTCATAGAAAGACTATTACTGCCTTCAGAGCTGGTTGCGTTTTCTGGGTCGAGTTATTCTTCAGATACTGGCATGTCTGCAGTGCAACCAACGGATTCGCAACCCTCTTTGCTGTGCCGCCGCAGGGAGCATTACATCTGCGGGCCCGGGATACTACTCGAGGTGTGTATTGTGAAGGTATATCTTTATCAAGTTATTGCGAAGGGTGGTCAGATCCTACCAGCCATATCTATGTTGGTGGGACCTCAAACACCACCCGACATGCTAATTCGAGCTTCCATCTTCCAAGCTTCCATTACAAGATTTCTCTGATGTATGTGTAAACCTGCGTACGCGGTTTCCACTGACAATGGCGTCAGCAACAAATGTATGGGTTTATTTTAATGGATCAAAGCCCGAGTCGAATCCGAATCAGGCCCATCTCATGACCACCGAGAGAAGCGGGGTTCTTCACATATTGCCGTTGCGAACTGGCTTTAGTCTGGTCACTGGTGGCACCAGATGCACGTTTTTAACTTAGATGAAGACGCACTACGCTTGCAAGTGGCATACCATCAGGTAGCCATCGTGACATCTTACCTGATATTCTATAGCATGCACAGAATCGTATGAAAATGATTGCGGCTTATGTGCTTCTTCAAGTTGCTTCTTCAAGTTGGCTTCAAACTTAAATGATGACATTATGTGCAGTGAGCTCCGACGACAAGGACCATACCTTTCACAAATTAGATTTTTGTGTTACCCCATTGTGAATTCGCATCATATGTCCAATGGTGCGCTTCATTAATAGTCATACAGGAGCTTGATATTTTCAGCTCGTTAAAGCGAGACAACGATGTCTAGGTATAAATTTCAACCACCTTGTCGTTGCAACTGGTATTTGCTTTTATTTCTTCGCTGCTGGTTCTTTTATGCCACCAGGCCCAGAGAGTTCTTCGCCCTCATCCCAGACGTCACGGTCTATGTCTCGCTTCCATCGTGACTCGTCGATATGATCAAGGCACTCGTCCGGTCCGAAACCATAGCACTAAGCAGGTTGTGCTTTACGCCTTCAAGTTGAAGATATAGTGGTTGGCCATAGGTTAGTTGATATCCATGGTTCACGGTAATCACTCACCGGCCCTAGCCCTTGAAGTGACTTCCAATATTCGACTTGAGGGACATTCCGACCCCAAACATCACTCCTCTCAGCTCATCAAACACACATAATTATCACCTCTGCGGCGGACTAGTTCGGCAATGCCCGATGTTGGTCAATTTTGAATTGAACTAGACCGGAGTCCAGAGAACTTGAACTCGGAGCACTTTGGTTTTTAAAACCCTCGTAATAGATTATCAGTCGGCGACAGTGAGTTGAGTTACCTGGCCTCCGATTTGTAGTCAGTTCCATGGTTTCTGACAGCGGCCAGAATCTTCAGTGACTCGGATGCAGTGTACTGCCACAACAAGTTTTAATGGACAACAACGAACCGAACAAGATTGGCATCATGTGCACATGGGTGCCCAGCGAAAGCCGGTGATAGGGCTCAGGATGTCGCGCGTAACAATTACTGTTGTCAAGTTGAGAAGAATGCTTTACCTCACTTAGTACAGCGGCACAGGAGAAGACTCGGAGGACCTCGACGATCATGTCACTTGGCAGGCATATTTCCATTGGTTATTTACGAGTCGCAGGAAGAAGACGTCGACAATGACTGCTTGAGGACGAGAATCGAGGTATGAGCTGCAACTCGCCAACTTGAATGCTCGTTGTTGTAACTGATTTCAAGCATTTGAACCTGTTCGAGCCTTGTTTGGAGGTATGTCCTTACGTTACGCTGTTCGTACCTAAAATTCTTTTTCTCAAGGTGTGACGGCAGCCGAAGCAGTATTCCGGAACGGTATCATTCCTGGGGCGATTTGTGTATGCGAACCGATAAGACGCAAGTGCTCCACCTTATGTATAAAGTTTCCAACAGTACCTAAGTTGCTTCGCACAGGCTTTCCCACCTTCTGACCCAATCCACATTGTGGGAGCACCATGAATCCAGAACAAAATTTGCCTTACACCTCCATTGAGAACTCTACTCAGCTCCAAGCCCAGCAACGGCAGCCTTCGCCATCATCGCTAGGATTTACAGAAAGCGGAGGCCGTCCACAGACTCAGTCATCGGCGACTGAGAAGCCCCTACTTGGCAGCGACAGTTCACGGGGACATTCACCGGGTCGTGATCGCAATGATCCATATGCGGATTTTGAGCCCGTCCCTCAGGCTCCCCCAGCTACGAGAAGCCGGGACGGTCATATGATGCGTGGAATGTCGCGGCGCACGGTCGTGTCAGGTCAGGCTCCTGTCAGTGCTTCTGGCCTTGGCTGGATATTGCCCGTCGAGGAGAAACCTCACGTTTGTGTTGCTCCCCCTGTTTATTTTGCATTGATCCTTAGCCTGACCCTACAGCGACGAACCATAGGAGAGCGACTCGATCCAAGTATTCTCAACGCGGAGAGGGAGAGGGAACAATACGCCACAAAAGGTTAGTCAAATTGTCAAATATCAGCCTTTCTACTCGATATGGAGCACGATGCCGAGGTTCCTTGTTACTGGAAATGTTCTGATAGCGTTCCTTTTAAAGCAAAAATAACAGGCTACGCGTTGAACATCGCGATAGGTTTACAAGTTTTACTTGGGGCACTTACTACGGGTGTTGCGGCGGCATTGTCCGGTAAGCAGGTCAGCTTAAGAGTGCATGCATATGATTTTACGATAAACTAACTCTCGTGCAATTTCAGGTTTCTATCGCTACCACTATTCTTGGTGTGTATCCATGTCCCCTGCATCTGAAGATTTCCTGAAGACCACGTCCCAGGTGGTATGTCGACCTTAGTTGCTTCCTACCTTGCTCGGACAAGGGGATCAAATGAACCAGAACTATCCATCACTCGCGTAAAGGACCTAGATCAATTTTTAAGAGACTGCCGGTCCTTCAAAATGGACCACGGACATGAATATGGAACAACTGAAAATGGGCTGAATGATCATCTCGAGCATCTCAGAAAAAGGTTCGAAGAACTTCTTGGAAATGGTGATGGGTAGGTCATCTCACGCTTGCTCTACTATGCTATGTTGAAACTTGATGACCTATTCTAGGCAGCGGAAGCTTTCCCCGCCTGGTAAGGCGGCTGGTGCTGTATGATATGCCCAACCGTCCTTCCAGTAATTCATTTACAAGCCGATATGTAGACCTCTCTAAAATAATATCTAACGTTACTTTGCCGTCCCGAAACACTTACTGCAGATGGTGATTATTGCTGGCATCCAAAGCCTTCCTTCATGCTTATTCACCGCATCGGAGAGGTGGCTAACACCCCGAAAATGCAAGCAATGGTCCCAACAGCTTCTACAGCGTGTCACAGCGCCGCCCTGCAGAATGGGTCATCGAAAATGCTAACATCACCTTAAGAGATAGTAGGTGTCTAATTGGACAGAAAAATCAATAATTCCATCAAGGCGAGTCGGGCGCCTACCTTGCGATGATTATAACTAAGACAAAGAATAGAAACACCCCTGCCAATAGAACGACCTGGATAGTGACACATGCACGAAAACCTCAGTTCCAAGGCTGCCATGGGACCATTACGGCACACAGGGGTCAGGTATGCGTTAGATTCTTCTTGCATTTGCTTGTACATGAGGAACGTGAGCTTTGCCATCACTACTAGCTTCAAGGTTGCGGCCGTTGCGGCCCTTATGTCGACACACACGGACGGCCGTCTGGCATCCCTCCCACTGGTCATGTGTCTAGGTCAATTTATGTTGAGAGGTGGCGGTCACGCCCTGACGGAAAGCGTCGGACAACCATAATAGGCAGCGTGTCCTGAAGGCCAAATAGGTCACCCAGCACGGTCATATCCATGCCCCGTCTGAGGCTATCGCAATGAGACCACAAGGTTGAGAACTTGCTCAGTGCTGAGGTAGAGCGACCTGAGTGCGAAACATCAATCACTGGTAGTGATGGAAAAGTCTGGTTTGATCAATGATCCGGTCCAGCAAGGGTTCGAATCGAGAACAGAACCAAAAGTTGAACAAACAGGTGAACTATGTAGTACTACATTAGTTCAACATCTTCATCATGGAGTGCAGTAATCAATGAATCTAGAGCATCACTAACGGCCGAGATGTGTCCATTGCGATATGCACTCTTCAGCAGTTGCATTCTCTCAAACACATCCATCTTGGGATGGTCCCATCGTTTCGTTTCAGTTAGCCCACCACTAGCCGCCACTTGAGAAAGCACGGTCCAATATTGTAGTACTACCCTGGATAACCAGATAATCCCTGGCCATGCATGAAAGCATCGGACATAATGACTGGTAATCATCTGCAGTAATCAAGCTAGGTTAGATATAGCTGAACTCGCAACAAGAACAAAAACTCACACCCCACCAACCTGTAATGTCTTCAGCCATTCACTGACAGTATCTAATTATCATCGAAAGATAACGACAACACTGCTGGAAAGTGCGGATCATCCATAACACAGGCATCCTCCCGATCATAAACTTCTCGATTGTTGAGCAGCATCCACATCTCTCATATCCTCGTGCTGTGATTGACTAGCTGCAGCACAACCATCACGCTGAAACGCTGCGTGAAGCGAACGATACGATGTTACAAAAGGCTCAGGCAAAACATGATTAGCCTGGGTTACGTGAGTGAAGTGTGCACACATTTCAGCATTTTGGTGTCAATTAAGTGTGGAAAAATCCTCAACAATCAACCGGAGATTCAGAGCTACCACAGGCAGTAACGAACCTGTAGGATATTGATTACACAGAAGCAAACACTCGCGAGAGACATCTAAAAAAAGTCGCGCAGGACACATGATGACACAACAGACGTCCCATCGTCTGCAAGCTCACAATCCGAAATTACGAGTGACACGGGGAGGCCGAGACGCAGCTTGATTGATAGCTGAAGAAGAACCAGAAGCCATCACAACAGAGACGACAGAGAGGAGAACGATGAGCACACCAAAACAGACAACGAGTCACAGCTCGAGTTATGATGACAAATCTGAAGTCCAAAAGAGGTGGCTGACGCGTGACGGGCGTCGGGCCGACGTAGAGCCGTGCTCTTTAAGTTGTACCTCTTCGAACATACCTCTTGTCTTCGGGAGCCGAAGCAAGATACAATAAGGACTCGGAAAAGGAAAAGAAGTACCGGAGGTCAATCCTCAGGGACTGGTAGTGGCATGCATACGTATTGCCGATAGCCTAGGCCCGGCGAACTCTCTGGAGCCATGGCTTTCAGGCCAAGCCAAGCACGGCACATCACTGTCACCGAGCGAAAGTTGGTGACAGGGCTCAGGCTGCCAATGATAGATTGTCGCGCGTAACAGTTACCGTTGAGAAGAATAAAGTACATACAGCACAGGAGAGGAAGATCTTGACGAGTCGCAGGAAGACGTCGTCAACAGCGCCTGCCTGAGAACGAAAATTCAGGTATGAGTTGCAAATGCTCGTTCTTGTAACTGATTTCAAGTGTTTCAACTTGTTCGAGCATGGCTACCTCGATCGAGGTATGTCCTTACGTTACGCTGTTCGTACCTACAATGCTTTCTCATGGTGTGGCGGCAGCAGAACGGATTATTCCCGGGGCGATCTGTGTATGCGAAGCGACATGTAAGATGCAGGAATGCTCATCTTATGTATAAAATTCCAATAGGACTCAAGGTTGCCTTGCACAAGCTTTTACACCTCCTGACCGAATCCACATTGTGGGAGCACCATGGATCCCGAACAAAACTTGCCTGATACCCCCAGGCCCATTGAGCACTCCACTCAGCTCCAGCAACCGCAACCTTCGCCATCGTCACTGGGATTTACAGACAACGGAGGTCGTCCACAGACCCAGTCATCGGCAAGTGAGAAGCCCCTACTTGGCAATGACAGTTCACAGGGACATTCACCGGCTCGTGATCGCAATCATCCATATGTGGATTTCGAGCCCGTCCCTCAGGCTCCTCCAGCTACGAGGAGCCGAGACGGTCATATGATGCGTGGACTGTCGCGGCGCACGGTCGTGTCAGGCCAGGCTCCTGTCAGTGCTTCTAACCTTGGCTGGATAGTGCCTGTCGAGGCAGAACCTCATATCGAGGAGAAACCTCGTCCTGATGATGAGGAGCCTGAACCTTCAGTTCGTGCTGCTCCTCCTTTTCACCTTGCATCGATCCTTAGCCCGACCCACAACGACAGACCATAAAAAAACGACTTAGACCAACTATTGAACACGCGGAGTGGGAGAGGACAAAAGGTTAGTCAAATATATTAGCCTCTTCCGCTCGGTATGCGAGCACGATGCTGAGGTTCCTTGTTTCTTGGAATTTTCTGATGGCGTTCCTTTTGAAGCAAATATGACACGCTACGCGTTGAACATCGCAGCAGGTTTACAAATTTTGCTCGGGGCGCTTACTACGGGTCTTGCGGCGTCATTGTCTGGTAGGCAGGTCAGTTTGAGAGTGCATGCATATAATTTTACGATAGACTAACTCTCATGCAATTCCAGCTTTCGATAGCTATCACCATTCTTGGTGCGTATCCATGTCCCCTACATTCAACGCTCTCCTGAAGACCACTCCCCAGGTGGCTTGTCGACCATAACGGCTTCCTACCTCACTCGGGCAAGGGGGTTGAATGAACCAGAATTATCCAACACTCGCGTAAAGGACCTAGATGAATTCTTAAGAACCTGCAATACCTTCGAAACAGATCACGGACATGAACATGGAACAACTAAGCTCGATGCTGAGCTCAAGCGTCTCAGAACAATGTTAGAAGAAATCCTTCGAAATGCTGATGGGTAGGTCATCTCACACTCACTCTGCTGTGCTACGTTGAAACTTGACGACCCACTTTAGGCAGCAGCAGCAGATTTCCCCACATGTTAAGGCGGCTGGTGACAAGACTACTGGACAACCATTTGTTGGAAATTCAACCCGCCAATACAATACATAGTAGTATTTCTTTCGTTTTTCGTTTTTCGTTTTTCGTTTTTCGCTTAACCCAGACGCTGGCTCAACGCCAGCGGACTTAACATATTAGGTAGTTCCACGCAGGACACTTTCGCTACGCTCGTTCTTCGTGTTCCCCAGTCTCTTACATTCGACTGGGGGTAAGTCATATCTTATTATACCTACTACATTCCTTACTGATGTACCATATAACTCACTAGAGTTCGTTCTATCTAGCCCAGCGCTCGTTTTCTTTCACCGTTCTCCTAGTAATTCATCTACAAGCCGACACGCAGACCTCTTTGAAATAGTACCTAACGCCACTTTACCGTCCCAAAACACTCACTGCAGATGGTGATTCTTGCGGGCGTCCAAGCCTTCCTTCACGTTTGTCCACCATATCAGAGAGATGGTTAACTCCCTCTAACTGCCCGAAAATGTAAGTAATGGTCCCAACAGCTTCTACAGCGCGTTACAGCGCCGCCCAGAATGCGTCATTGAAATACTAAAATCACCCTGAGAGATAGCATGTGTCTAATCGACAGACAAATCAATATTTCTATCAAGGCGAGTTGAGCATCCACTTGGTGATGACTATAGCTAAGACAGAACAGAAACACCCCTGCTAATCAGTAGACGTAACCTGGACAGTGACACGTTCATAAAAGTCTCGGTCCTAAGGCTACCATGGGATCATCATGATTATGGCACACAGGGGTCGGGTGCCTTCTTGCACCTGTTTGTACATGAGGAATGTGAGCTGTCACTAGTATTACTAGCTTCAAGGTTGTGACCCTTATGTCGACACACAAGGACGGCCATCTTGCATCCCTCCTATCTGCCATGTATAGGTCGATTCCATGCGAGGTGGCGTTCCCGCACTGACAGGAAGCGTCGGACAAGCTGCAACCATGATAGGCAGCATATTCTGAAGGCCAAATAGGTCACTCAGCGCGGTCACATCCCTGCCGCGTCGGGGGCTATCGCGATGAGACTCCAAGATTGAGAATTTGCTGAGTGTGAAACCTCAATCAGCCGCTCATGTTTGTTGCACATGCTTTGAATAAACAGTTGCCCAGATTCCTTGCCATTGAGATGATGGAAATGTCGGTGGTAAGGAGAACGTTACCCTGCGGCTGGTTGTATACCTGATCACGGACACAATGCATGTGTTTCTGTAACGATTCCGAGTCTAGAGAATGTCGTCCCGCAGTAAAGGGAAAGACTCAGACCTCAGACCAAGTAGCCAAACATCAAGGTAGCAAGAGACTCCCAAACACAAAATCAAGGCGGCCGGGAACCAAGGAGGACTCCAGCACTAATTCTGTAGTTAATTGTTTGAGACTCGCAGCAGAGTCTCAAGCTTTACGTGGACGCTTCGATCGGTATTGCTAAACTGCAATTGCAACTCAGCTTGTATACTCTGCGAGACAGCGTCAGGAGCTTGCTTCTGCACGGCGCCCCGTTGACCTCGACATAGCCTATGATAGGTTTCCTATGTCTTGGAAGTAAAAGGTAGCAAAAATACTAGATGAATGACATATCGCCAGAGGGTCTTGGAATTCACAAGTTACAACAAAAGCCCAGTGTTCACTGATCCATTATGTCCTTCTACATTTCGTCAAGTCGTGCTTCGTCACTTCCTGATAATTGGATTCAAGGCTCTGGTCATAGAGTTGCCAACATGTATACTATGCAGAACGAAGGGACTCGAAGAGTCGGCAACAAGGGTGGATATACGGTATCGGATGGGAGGACCGTGAAGTAAAAGAGAAGAAAAGTCGAAACCGTCCATGAATGCAAATTGTCCGTTGGCGAGTACAAAACCATATCAAGTCCGTGTATGTGTACAGTAATTTTGGAGTCCGTGATGATAACCTAAGCCAACGATATGCATGCCACCTTCCGCTGACATGAAGTTGAAGGCTGGTCATCTACTCGGTCGTGACCGACTTGGCTCTGCAGGACGAAGTGAGCGTTGAACGCCAAACTACTACCACTCAAAAACTCACAAGTTGCGTGGGAAGTCGACGTCAAACCCGTTCTTGATGGCCAAGTGGTAGCTCAACAGCTGCATGGGAATGATGTTCAAGAGACCTTGCAAGCAGTCTACAGTGGGAGGAACGCGGATGGTCTTCACCCCAGCCTTGATTCCGGTATCGCCCTCGTTGCAGACAACGATGGGATGAGCTTTGCGAGCGGTTATCTGTTCGAATGCGGACTGGACCTTCGGGTATAGCGAATCCTGAGTCATGATAATGATGACCGGCATGTTCTCGTCGATCAACGCCAAGGGACCGTGCTTAAGCTCTCCTGCAAGGATACCCTCCGAATGCATATAGCTAATCTCTTTGATCTTGAGGGCGCCCTCAAGGCAAGTAGCATGCCTGAAAAAGATCATCAATCAATCATACGGTTTAGATCGTAAACAAGAGCTACTGACTGATATCCACGACCCATCAACAACAAGCTGCGTGAGTTTGCAAGGACACTATTGGCAAGCTCCCGCAAGCTCTTGTCATTTTCGAGAACACTCTTGATTTGCGCAGGAAGAGCACGAAGACCATCAATAATCTGGTTGCGGCGTTCAGTGAAGGAGATCCGATCCTCTGATAGCTGCAGCGCCATCAACATCAGTGCGATGTACTGAGAGGTATATGCCTACAAGACGCTCATATCAGATGGTTAACAGATTGGAAAAGGTTTCCATACCTTGGTAGACGCAACGCCAACCTCAGGGCCAGCATTGATGTGAATACCACAGTGTGTTTCACGCGAGATCGTCGAACCGACAGTATTGACAACCCCCACACAAAGGGCGCCACGCTCCAAGCAGTATCGCAATGCAAGGATCGTGTCAGCAGTCTCTCCACTCTGGCTGACAAAGACACAGATGTCGTCGCGGAAGATGGGAGTCTTCCTGTCCAGGAAATCGGATGCGAGCTCCACACTAACGGGGATTTCGGTCAACTCCTCGAAGATCGCACGAGTTGCCAACGCAGAGTGATAGCTCGTTCCGCAAGCGCAGAATACAATACGGCGACCGCGGCGCATAATGTGCAGATAGGCACGCAGCCCACCGAGTGTGATCTTATAGTCATCGAAATTCACGCGTCCACGCATCGTGTTGACGACGGATTCAGGCTGTTCGTAAATCTCTTTCTGCATGAAGTGATCAAATTTGCCCTTCATGATCTCTGCAATTTCAATCTCGAGTGTCTCGATGTTGCGAATGGCAGGTGTCTCGGCCGTGGTAGACTCATCCCGGCGTAGACGGTGAATGTGCAGTTGACCCTCAGCGATGTGAGCAATGTCATCATCTTCCAAGTAGAGCACACGCTTGGTGTGCTCCACAATGGCGGAAGCATCAGAGGCGATAAAGAATTCGATGGGTTGGGGCATGCCATCCTCGGACATGAAGTTGCGGGACCGACGACGAGACATCTTGGGTAACGATGGGGGCGCCAATCGAGAAGTAGGGGAAGTGGGAACAGCAACTAGAAGATCATTTAGCAAAGGCTAGATCGAGGGGCGAGCTAACTTACGGCTTTCCACGGCTTTGGTGTCAGCATCCGCTCCAGAAAACTCGACATCTACGAAGTCGACTTTGAGTTTCTTGTCAGTCTTAACACCAATCAAGAGAGGTGAACCGCGACGGGCAGTCACGATCTCATTCGGGAAGTGGATAGACTTGAAGACCAAGGCGAAAGAACCCTCGAGCTCTTTCAGGACGGTCTTCACAAGAGCTGTGAAGGTCATGCGTTTGTCAGGCCGAGAGTCGTATACATATTTCGTTAGAATGGCGACCGCCTCCGTATCAGTGTCAGATTCGAACTTGAAGCCACGCTTCTGCAGGACTTGCCGAAGAGCTGTAGCGTTGGTCACGATACCGTTGTGTACAACAATGAACTCGTTGTTCACATCAGAGCGAAGGGGATGGCAATTGAGAACGGAGGGGGGACCATGTGTTGCCCAACGAGTATGAGCAATGGAGACCTGGGATATCACCGACTTGGTCGTGTCGATGCTGGACTCCGCAATACGTTGCCGCAAGCCGGCAACCTTGCCAACCTCCTTGAAAAAAACGATCTCGCCTGATTTGTCGCCATCGATACCAAGGCCAGCAGAATCATAGCCACGGTACTCTTGACGCGCTAGACCTGTGCAAAGAATCTCCAGGATTTCCTTGCGGTCCTGTGATAGGTGAAGTTAGCTAATGTAATATCAGGGAACACGCGAGAAGCGAAGGTGTAGGTAAAGTTACTAAATATGGTCATCCAATTATAACACTGATGAGATGAGATTTCGGGTCGAAATGGCTCGCTCGACACTACGCGCGGAGTTGTAGATACAAAGAGAATGAACGCGCAGCCACGATGCAGACCCAGAAATAGCTTGTATCAGAAAACAACTTACCTTTTCTTTCAAGAAGTTGCAGTAGCCAAAGATGCCGCACATGGTGATTCAAGAGTAAACAGGTGTCTATATGCGCGCAATGACGCTATGATCAGTTCGTCGACACCACAGATAGCTAGCTCAGACAAACCTAATGTAAGAAAGGGCTGGTGTGGAAGGGCGTTGTCAAGGTCGGTGAACAAGATCAAAGCCTGAAGACGCGGTTTAAGTACTCTAATTCTGGGTTGAGGGTGCGACAAACAATACCAAATAAATCGGCTGTGGCGGACACAGCAAAATTCAAATGCAATTGATGCATCGGTTCAGAGCGCACGATGGAGGCTGCGCAAAATGTACGTCCAAGCCTTTCGGTTCGAATACTCAAGCGATGGCACGCACTGCAATCTTCACATTCTCGACCGCTACCAATGCTTATTTGTCGGTTCCGTGCGTATAACGTCTTATTCAAACCTCATCATCGCTTCTGGTGCGTTCTCAACCAGACGCATAGCACTATAGTTTAGGTATTCCTTGCAATTGACATCTTGTAATTAGGATCAAGTTTTATGCGTGATTCATTTCTAGAGAGCGCCCCTGCCAGAAATAGAAAATTCAAATTCAAATTCCCTTCAATGGCGAGGTTGTTACATATTTCAAGGGTATCATCTCACAGGTTGCATCATTTTTGCTGCGCAGCAGATAAGAATATGTGCCTCCTTCCAGGCTAAACATACGTCCAGTTTTATATTGCCACGCCAGTGCAACAACCCGACTCCGTTCTGCAGGTGAGTATGCCGTGTCTACTTACTGGATATCGACTCATCAATATTTCCCAAGACTTTGGTGCACCTACTAAGGCCCTAGGGTACTGTCTAATCTTATCAACGAGGTTCAGATTGAAGTCCTTGGAGCCAATATTGCAATGTGACAACCGCCTTTCCATTTAATAAACCCTGTAACTGACTGGTGAAGGGTTCCCTGGGCAGAAATACTCAATCAAACGTCATGAATACAATACTAGCGCCAGTCGAGTTACCTGATCTCCCTCCTCAAATTACGTCTCGGTACATCACCTTGAGTGACCGTGATGGTCTGAACGTCCATATCCTGGAAGCGTTTCCAGATACGAGCGATCGTTCGAGCACACCCTACCATTTGATCCTCCTTCTCCACGGCTTTCCAGAGCTTGCTTACTCATGGCGCAAAGTCTTGGTACCTATCGCCAACGCCCATCAAGGTTATCATGTTGTTGCCCCTGACTTGCGTGGTTTTGGGCGAACAACGCCACTGGCAGGATCCGGAAGCGCCAGCCAAGTGCAATACGGAGATGCGCTTTCCCCGTATCATATACTCAATATCGTAGATGACATATGTTCCCTTGTGCGAGCGCTCGGATATTCATCTGTTGCGATGCTCGTAGGGCATGACTTTGGATCTCCTCTTGCGGGACACTGCGTTGTCGCGTATCCGGAACTATTTGCATCAGTCGTGTTCATGAGCGCACCCTTTGGGGGCGTTGGTGGCCCATCCTTGTCTCAAGCGAGTAGCGAAGGTGGAGATGATAAAGCGAAGGAACGCCCCATCGCTTCCCTGGGTTCTGACATTGCCACTGCGCTTGCTGCGCTCCAACCTCCACGCAAGCACTATATGGCGTACTTTTCTACTCTTTCCGCCAATGCGGATATGCTTGGTCAAGGGGGAAAGGCCCTGTACGATTTTCTCGGCGGCTATTTCTACATGAAGAGCGGCCACTGGGATGGAAATGATACACACCCCCTACCTTCTGCATTTTCACTTTCGCCCAACATCAGTGAGCTAGCAATAGATCTTGCTACTCTCCCAGAGTACTACGTCATGCCGCTGCACGAAAGCATGCCAGACATCATTGCTCGTCATGTTCGCATGGACGCCCGAGTCACATGGCCCAGAGCTGATGAAGTCGCTGGAGGAGTATACGCTGCTGAATTCGGTCGCACTGGCTTTCAGGGTGGGCTTAATTATTATCGGAGCACATTCTCGCCTCCGCCTCCTGAGCGGGTAGCCCAACTACGTGCTCTAGCTGGGCGACGAGTGGAGGTGCCTGCAGCGTTTATATCAGGGACCAGGGACTGGGGAGTATATCAAACTCCAGGGGCTGTGAGGAAGATGCGAGAGGTGGTGTGTAGTGCGGGAGGCATGCAGGACGAGGATTTCGTTTTGATCGAAGGCGCAGGCCATTGGGTGCAACAAGAAGCGCCAGAGATGGTGGTACGGGAGCTTGTGAGGTTTTTAGGAAAGGTAAAAGCTTTGTAGACGTCGCCGATGCAACAATCCTACGTTTGGAGCAACGAATGGGTGATGATCGCGATCGTTCTCTCCTCTCTTTTTTTGACGTATTGAAAAGCCCGTCAGCGGGGGGTAAAATCGGCTGTCAATGGAATTGCGACGAGAAATGTGAGTTCAAGCTTTCGTTCAAGTCTGGGACGGTGTTCTGGATGTTCATGTCAGAAAGGTGGCGGCCGAGCAGTCCGTAGCCACAAGCACTCACAGCCACAGCACTCTACAGCCACAGCCAAGCCCGAAAACAGAAGACCGAAAAAAAAACACCAATCCGGGCCGAAGCAACTTTGTTCACTGCTGTCTCGGTCATTCGGGTCCTCAGAAATCTTCGGTCGGGATCATCTCCCAGATGTGACGCGTACTGCACGCAACTTCAAAATGAAGCGACCTCGTGGCCACCACAGCCCGGACTAGGTCGCTGAACTGCTCGTTTTACATCTAAACAGGGACCCCATACCGGTATTCAAGTCAATGGAATATTGTCCCACCCATGTCGGACGGGGTTTCGATGAATGGACGCGTTCAAATACGACGTTTTTGCAGCAATGACGTAACAGAACAGTGTCCCGGTGACATCGCAAGGTCACAGCAGCGAATTTATCTTGAAGTAAGACGTCATGCGTATGCATCATCGATCATCCCATATGCACCCAGTGGCTAAACCAGCTCAGCTGTAAAAACGTATTCGGTGATGTCGCAAGGTCACGGCGAACTCACTATCTTGAAGTTTGACGTCATCGCCGCATGTGCATCCAGATTCCAGCAGCTAAATCTGCACAGCTGCACAAACGCACCTGCATGGCACCCGTGATGTGAGTTGCGATCATCTAGCGGAGTCTAGCCTAAGCTGACTAAAATCTGGAACTTGAGGCGACAATCGAAAAAGGGTGTATATCCGAACAACAACTGTACTTACGCGCTGCAACGTTCAACGTATTTTTCGTTATCCGTAAGCGCTGATCAGATGATCATGATCTTTGATATCCACCACCATCCTCATCAACTTTTGTTGAATATCAGTTTCAAAATTATCGTCTCATTTCAACTTTCAAAATCCATGCATCCGTTTTTATCACGTGACTGCGACGCGTGTGTTAGTGATGACCTGGTTGCCAAGCTCTGGTCGAGGCTGAAAAATCAAGCTTCCAAGAGTAACGGCGTGTCAACGCGTTAAAAATGAACCCGCCACTTGGATAGCTAGCATCCAGAGGCTCAATATTTCTTGCGCAGCGACAAGCTCGGAGTGAACACCAGCGCGCGTCGGATATACAACATTCAACATATACAACGCCTCAAATTTAATCCAAACCCAACTCAAATTAACCGAAGCGGTCGTAAGGCTCAAGGACGAGTCCTTGCTAAGCGTATGCTCAGACGCGTAACCACAGGTACAGTTGCTTGTATCCTTTTAAAGCCTATCAGCTTATGCGCACGGCGTCTTACAGTCTCGAACTAAAGGCGCCACGATGAGGGCGCGAGAAACTTGTCATGACGCCTCCCCCAGGTGCTTCCTTAGTCACAAACGTTAGACACTAGTCTCACAACGTTCCTGGGCTTTCATAGAGCCTTTGGATAGGCGGCCTGTATGTACTAGTATTTGGAAGCCATGCACGTACACACCGCTCAAAGCGGACTGTTCACTTCCACGCAATAACACAACATAAGAGAAGGCTGCTCTCGATCCTCCCCTCCCGGTTGAAAATTTAAGCCGAGTTCATAACGCGCTGAACGGCGTACACAAAGATGAAGTTAATAGATAGTCGGTGCTGTGTACCAGTCATGCTAAAACTTGATCCGTATGCGTAACAAACGGTGGGAGAAACCAGCTAACGTCTTAAAGCACAATGTATCGGAGCATAACCGGCATCGGCGTGAGTGAATATTCTATTCGCCGCTGGGGCTGATGAAATACATCTCGAGAGGCGGACACGTTTGTTAATCCAAAACTTCCCATTGAATGAAGCTGAAACTTTTTTTTATCGTTTTATGTGTAACTTGGCACTAAAAACCACAAAGTATCACCGAGTCAGCAGAGCTGTGACTGAGTCCCAAAACATGATCCGCGGATCTCAATGCAATCAGGTACCCACAGCTCTCCTGAGGCCTCCTGAAACTCCCCCGGAGCTGACGAAACAAGGACAACGATATCAATCTGCGATACGGGGAGGAACCATCGGGAACTGAGTGAGGGAGCGAATCACACACTGCCTGGTCCGCGGGCGCCTCGAGGAGATTCAGCGTTCTTAATGTGGTCAACGCAGATCATTTTGAACCTGCATAACCAACGCTGAGCATCGCCGCCGACTTTCAGGTACCTTCGCGCCGAATAAGGCGGGTGGGGATAGAGTACAGATTTGTTCAGATAGGGACAACCGTCAAGGTAACGAAACCTCCTTTTTGAGATCCTATGTAACTGTCAAACACCAAGGATTTGAAAAGGCGTCAGGATATGAGAGATCGTGATCGGCATAGGAATCGTAGTTTACGGCAGTCGAACCATGTTATAGATTGGGAATTTTTATGATTGACGGGAGAATATCACTCTGCAGGATTTCATGTCGTGCTCCACGGGACAAACATTCTTATTTGTCTGTCTCATTGACTTTTTCGGTGGACTATCCCCGCGAGATAGAGTATGGAGATAAAGTATCGAGGTTTGAGCGCTATTCATAACTGTAAATAGCGCTTGTGGTCCGCCGCATGGGAGACCATGATATCCGCGGTCAGTGTAAACGGGCAACACGTGAATACACGCGAAGCACACGGATCGGTTTACTGTCGCCTCATCAACCGCCCTGGTAATCTCTCCGGTCAAAATAAACTCCAACAAACATTGATGTCATGTACCTCATTCCTTGAGAGTAAGATAACATCATGGGAAGAGGTCAAGGGTGATCGATGGGCAGCCCGCTGCAGCTTTGGAAGCCTCAACCCTGAACCTATGCGGGGCGCTGCGGCGGCATGGTCATCATTGCAGCACCGCCGATCCGAGCACGAGGACAATGATCTTACAAGACCACATGGACAAAAGTCATGTGTGGCACCATAGGAAGCAGGTATAAATTGAGATGGCCGGTATTTAGATTGTACAGGGGGGTTCAGAAAAAAAGGTACCGGTGGTTGGAAACCCGAGCTTGGCAAAGAGACGTCAGTGTGTGCATGACCGGTGTCACGGCGGATCACGGCAGGGTATCTAAGGCTCGGTGAACGCGCCGGATATGATATAGAGAGGGGCGAGAGAGAGTACTAATCTTGAACCATGAACGTTCAACTCTTCGATGACGTAGAAGTGGCACGACTACGACGGATGGGCAGCTGATGCCGAAGATTAAGGCATGTGGCCAATGCATGGCAGATCTGCACATGATTGGTTGTAAGAATGGAGAGGAGGAACGTGCAAACAGGACATTTTCCCGAATGATCCATTCTTTGTAGTCGCTGTGCGTTAATGACCGATTCACTTGGGTCTTACGGCCAAAAACACGAGCATTGGTACGACGGCTCCATGGATGTCAAGATCACATAATAGCGAATAAAATGATTCGAGAGAAAAGTTTTACAGCATGAAAAGGAAGCGATGGTTATCAGATGATGGATGGCAGCTGAAGAGCTAAGATCGAAGATCATCAATGGTCCTAGAATGCATCAGTTAACTTCCGGCATCCCGACAATACAAGTACTTACTAGTATGGGGATAATGGAACTCGAAATGGCTGAAGGATATAACGATGTGATAATATAAAATTATGAATACGGACTATATTGGGTGGGGAAGATCGGTCATTCCGTGATAGCCAACGGAAGGAATCACGGTTGAAGTGATGGATTTACGATTCGATGCAAGTGGTTGCCCTAGAGTCCACGACGTGAGCCGAAGGGGATTGATTCAAAAGGCGATCTGCGGTGGCGTACTCCTTGAGACACCAAGTAAATACTAGGTCGTTTCACACGGAGTGGGAGTGCATCGGGGATATGGAGTGTCGCTGAACCGTATCGGTACCATGAAGGACGAAACATTTACACTCCGTTCGATAGTGCTAATCAGCTTCAAGGAGCAGGAGCTTGGCAGAATTGAAGATAGCAAGCTATGCCTTTTGACGAACGCGCATCTCTCGGCTGCGGCACGCGATCCGAACTTTATGGTCTAAATTTGCGATGCGGCGGTGAACACAGCAAGGGCAGATCCTGAAATTGAGGAATAGGAAAGATAGACCGGCCGAAAGGGAAGGAGGTCCGAGGTCGAGGTCATGCATAGTTTATATTTGAATGGGGAGCGCTTTTGTTTGTGGTGGCAAAGAAAGGCGGGTGGTAATTTCCTTTCTAGTACGTAAACGTGGATATAGACCGATTAAGCAATTTAGATAGTAAAGATTTCACGAGTTTTGATAGGATAGCGAGGCGATGCGATATGAATGCAAGTTTGAGCGTCTAATTTAAAGCAAGGAGTAATAACCGGTATCGGTAAGCATCGGAGACCGGAGAAGCGTACCGAATTTGGCAATTTTAGATTTAGACGCTGGTGGGATGTGGATCCCAATACGAAGACTTCCTTTTATGGACACCGACTTAACGGTGAGGAGTACTATACAACAACGAACGGGGATTTCAAGCCTATTGGGTAGTAGTTCACCGCTACTGCCGGGTTTATGATTCAATTGGTAAGTTTCCGGACAATAAAGAGACGGATATATTTTTTTTTTATTATAACATGAAATTCCGTCACGGCGAGGGCTGTTGCCCAGAATGTGTTGACAGTTTTCACACAAGATACTTCCATTCGGTCGTGCCTCTGCAACGAGTTCGATCCAGATTTTAGATCTGGGCGCCCTGCATACGCTCCTCCCGTTAGATGTCAAATGTCGGATACTGAGATCTCATTCTTTGAACTTCTTTCAAACTTCATTTTCCGTTCGTTCTTATAGAGCACCCTTCTCAAGTTTACTTTTTTTTCAATTCGCGTCCTAGTAACTCTTCAAAACCCTTTCACCATTTCTACTCCCCTGTCCCAACTCATTCCCATTTCGCTTCCGCTTAAGAATTTCCCCGATAAACTCTCTTGATGTCTTTGGATCATTATCCAATCCTTGCCGACAGACGTTTTCAACCCAGCGAGAGACAGTCTTACCAGATACATGACTTAGCTCCTGCTCACTGGAACTACCAATCCAGATCTCAAAATGAAATCCCTCATGATTATTCCTCTAATTCTTCATCATGGAACGTGAATTTGCTCAATAATTGGTCTAATGATGTCCTACCTTCCTCCTCTCCCTCCCCGTCATATCCAGTCAATCTGCGCCACCCCGCATCCAGTCACCCTGCTTATCCTTACACAGAACCCTCCCAGCGCCATTTACAATCAACATCTTCCCAATCCCTATCATCCGGATTATCATCTTCATCCTTTGAACGCCAAGTACTCCAGCACCGCTCCCCATCAGCAGCTTCCACTTTCAAATTCGACGATCCTTCATGGGGTGCAACTCTCTACACTATCCAGGATGACAGAAGTACCCCATCCCATTCCCTACCACCTCCTACAGTCACTAGCACATCTCCTTCTGCACGTGCTTCTTCTAGAGCTTCATCGTCCAGATCACCTCCTGTGAAGCTCGAGCAAGATGAGGTTTCAAGCGCCGATTGCTTTGTCATGGAATTTGCTACCGCTGTCCCAGCTGCGCAGGACAGCACCTCGTTAGCTCCTCCAACAGAAGTGCCCTTGCGCGCGACCCAGGCAAGCAAGGCAATGCGCAAAATGATGGGCGTGTTTCGGCTCAATCCGTTCTCAATGCATGAGGGTGGTGGTCAGGCAATGAGCACCTGGATGGGGGAGGACGCAGGCCCGTTGGACGAAGAACCTCAGGTCTTCGAGTTTCAACTCGACGTTGGGTACCGCGATTCTGACGAGGAGCTCGAGGAACAAGCACCTTCCCACCTTCAGACTCTCATCGAGGTCCCAGAACCTGGTCCAGACGAAAACACGAGGTGGGCGGAGGGTGACGACTCCGACCTCTCCTACCCCCCAGTCTCACATAACAGCTGGGCCACCAACGACCCGTCGTGTCATTCATACACATTGCCATCACTAAGGTCATATAATTCTCATCCCCATTCCCCTTCACTGTCTTCCACTTCGTCGCGAAGAACTCCCCTGGATATGTCTGCCTCAGATGTATGTTTTCAGCTAATGCCAATCATCGTTTACTAATTCCTTGCAGTATTCCGGCACATATACACTCCATGGCTCTGGCAGCTGCGGTTCTTCCACGGATAACCTTCCGTCACTCTCGTCTATGGCGCGGCGTTGGTCCATTCCCGCCAATCTACAAGCACCATTCATGATATAAAGTACACTCACGTTGCATTACCATGACGATTAATCAAAGGACCGATGAGCTCGTAGCGCTCAAGTCTTGGGCAACCTTTTCAATCACTGTTGCAACCATCACTACCATTGTCGATTGCCGATCTATCGCATTCGAAGGTTGCTGGAGTGATCAATCCCTGCTTGTTTTACTTTGCTCCTCGCGTCGTTTACTGTTGCATTTTCTTTTTCTTGATCTTCCTTATAGTCTTGGGTCGTTCTTCGCTCACGGACAGAACTCAAATTAAATTTCTGGCAGGTTGGAACGCATGTAATATACTCTGCAAAATCATATGATACCTATGATACTCATATTGTTCATCTTGTTGGAATGCCCTCATCCCGATCTTTCATCGGATCGCATACCGTAACTCAATTGATACATTCTGAGCTAACAACCGACTCTGGCCCATCATCATTTCATTGTCGAATCACACGTCAAATGTATCACAAGGCCAATATTCTTAAGTGCTTGAAGGGCATTCGAAGACCTATGCTGCCGGAGCACGCACCGCTTCACGTCACTCATCGATCGTATCTCCGCCACCGTACCGTAAGTACCTGCCAGTGGTTGCTGCAGGCTAGTTCGCTTCGCAAGTCAAAACCGATCCTCTAATCGTTCTCGCCGTGTGGCGATTCGTACCACATTTCAGAACCCCGATCCATGAAGAAGACTTCAAGCTTCAGGGTCCTTCAATCTCATACGCATCGTGAGCATATACTAGACTCTAGACAAAGATATGTCAGACTACATATATCACAAGCGCCCTGGAGTCTAGACCATATCCCGCAGTTCTGAACCGACAATGAGGCGGTGTAAGATTAATTTCATTCATACCTATTGAAATTATAAATATCTATGTATCATAATGCATGTACGTACGCCTGTCGTGTTGTTGATCATATGATATGTCCCCCCCCGAGGTCGTTTGGCGTTTCGTGCCATGTGTACGGCACGACGCGCTCGTGAGAACATTGGTAACTGTTTTGGTATAACACAAGCGCCATAGTATGGTTACAACATGTGGGTATGAGTCCAAGTATTATCCAGCAAAAGTATTGCATCTCAGAGAAGGAATGATCCGAGCGCCAATCATGATAGTAGAGAAGCACACGGACTTTACTATCTATCCCTGACTACTTATTCACACAAACGTTTTGACTCGGAAGCATCAGCGCGGTCCAAGGCGGTGCACTCCGAATCATCTAGAACCTGGGGTAGATCGGTGGACATCCGCAATGATTTAGAGAATGATTTATTTGAGGATGTTGAACCCTCTTTTTTCTGACAGGTCGACCCCAGTGACATCATAACGCTCCCACGAATATTTATTAGCATTAGCGAGCACATGATACACTACAACATGAACTGACTGTTGACATAGGGCTACGCCCCACGGGGACAACAAATAAGATTAACCTGCGTGTAGGTCCGAAGTTACGAAGCCAGCGTGTTCTACAACGTGGGGCGTAAGCCTCAGACTAGCTCAAACTGCTCATTGTTGGAAGTGATTCCAGTGAGTCTTCAAAGTTGTCCTCCAGGCATCTGGTGCTGAGTCATTCAGCGATCTGTCAAGGTTCAATGCAGTGGTATCGCCGCTTGCCGCTGTCTTGAATTCTAGACAGACAGGCCCTGCGGTGTTTCGATTCAGTGCTTTCGAAGATGGTTGATAGGTTATACATCCTCATTGTCGCACGAGGGCCCATGAAGATCTGGGGTGGCACTGAAACAGAATACAACACGCGCTCCGTGATTTCGATAACGACAGTAGAAGGCGCAAAAAGATGGGAGGATGGGTTTGTGGCGAGAAGTTCAGGGAGAAAAGACGGGGCGTCGCAATGCTTCTAGAAGGTGCGGAAGCACACCTCAAATGCATGTGAAGTCAGTTACAGACAAGCTAAACTGCAATCGGGGGAGAGTGTCCACCTACCCCATAGATGCAAGGACTTAAGACGAGGCCAGAGAGGACATGAAAAGGGACCTGTTGGGCGTTGCGCTCACTCCCCGATAAGCATCGGCAACTCAACAAGTTACCTTACATGCCTTAATTATCAGCACGACTTTACGGTAAGTTAGCCAGTTCGTCATGTCGTGTGAACAGTGGCGTAGAACTAGCGGCCCATAGATGTCAATGGCATACGCCCGATTGCTGGTGATTCAGTGCCTTGCAACACTCACGATAATAATCAAGATACGATCTGCTGTTACAAGGCAGGTAGCCGCCAATGCAACGGGCGATGACAGAGTCTAGGCCAGCCAAGATAATGCCAATAATTATCAGCCTCACAGCTCATATATGACATTCAAAAAAGGGGGGGCCACAAGGTCGTCTAAAGTTGCTCAAAAAAAAAGCTTTTTGTGAAACGGACGAAGAGACATACCTTCGGTGGTGATTTGTGAGGAATAGAGAGGGCGATGATATGCTGCTGAAATCCGGACCAGGGCGAGCCGACGCATGGATTACAGTTGATCAGAAAATTACGAGACCAGGGTTGAAAGAGGATAATTATTTCTAGCACTGACGGTGAGTGGAGCGGTCATCGCGCAATCTGGGTGATCCGTTAATTACTCAAGTTGCAAACGTTCCTAGAGCTATCGGAATACTGAGCACTTTGGCCCGTTTCCTCCGTCGTCGGTTATAATCTTGTGTTTTTAACGAATGCCGTAAATGTCTCACTGACTGATTTTTTGCAACTAATAATGGTCAAATTGTCGCCTGACATGCAGACAAAAAGGGCTGAAAGTCACAGGCGTTGACTGCTAATAAAGCAACTGTTTAGTTGTAGACAGACGCGCACATAAAATTTTCCCCACACCTCGATACCCTCTGGCCCAGCATCGAGCGTGGGCACTGTTCTTATTCATGCTGGCTGCTTCTCGAAAAGCAGGCGTTCTTTGAGATCGGTGTCAGGGATCACCCTAAAGTCAGAGTCCTAGGCGTGTTCACTCTTCACGAACTCCGAGGAGTCTTTGTCAACGTGTCTCCGTGTGGTTTCCCGTTCTGGGAACAAGTCCTTGCGGGTGAAAAAAAATCGTGCTACAACCTCAGACCGGTAAAGCGTTTGTGGTGGCAGGAACGAAAGAGGGGCTTATTGTTTTTCCTTGAACAAGGATTGGGCATGTTCGGGAAATCGGACCGAAAATGTGGCGGAGAATTAAAAAATCCGCCACGCGAGAGCCACGAGAGCCGATGCGGCCACGAGATCTGTCAAAACAACCACGACCACGCGAGCGAAGCAATCCGAGCTACTGGTAGTCTGTCAGCAACATAAATCACTTGCCACCTCCTTAACTTTTTATCTACTCCTTGTTTTCCGCCATCGCCATCAAGTTCAGCTAGTTCATGCTTGATAACGAAGAATATTCTCATGGGCGCCGAAGAAGCGTCGACGTCGGCGGCTTGGCGCTTGCACTCGAAAACCAGGGCTTGGGTCATGGGTGGGGTGGATGGGAAGAGGATGAACAAGGAGAGACTCGGTAAGCCATATCTTCATACTTTTGATCGGGGAGGTTCTTACTTATTGTTTGATAATAGCTATGCCGAACTACTTAGCGATATGTACAACCACACCCAGACTACCGTCAGCCACCATGTGCACGACATGTAATGTCCTTTTCTGTCACATTCAAGTCTTTTAACCGATCCCTTCATCAGCTCTCCAATCGTGATACCCGCCCATACGCGAGCGCACCTAATCAACTCTATTGATAGCTGGCATTTCGAACCGCAGAACCTACCCGAAGAGGAAGTCCTATTCTGCGCACAAATTTTGTTTGAAAGCCTGTTCCGAATCGAGCACATGCGAGAGGATATAGGTGTCTCCCTCGGTCAGTGTTATCTCTGTCTCCATGTAACGACGTTTCTTATCACTCCGACAGATGATATCTCCGTATTCTTGAAACATCTGCAACCCCTATACTGCGGACATAACAGTTATCATAATTTTCAGCATGCTGTAGATGTAATGCAGGCCTCACAGGCCTTCCTGTGTGCGGCAGGTGTCGTGCCTCCTGTGTCTATATTGTTGGATGGCGACGACTGCACATGGAGACCAAACAAATTGGGAAAAGAAGGACGTCTCGCGTTCGATCTCAACAACACATGTCTTTTTGCTCTGTACATTGCTGCCATTGGACATGATGTGGGTCATCCTGGGTTGACGAATATGTTCATGGTATGATAAGCACAGCAACTTGCAACAAAAACCACCTGACATCCATCCGCAGAAGAATGCGAAGGCGCCATTATCTGATGTGTATGACAACAAGTCAGCTCTTGAACAGATGCACTGTGCCCTACTCATACAAGCAATGCGGCACCATGGCCTTGGGAAACTCTTGGATCGACCAGACTCCGGTTTCCGGAAAATGCTTGCTGGTATCGTGTTGGCTACGGATATGAGTGTCCACTATCAATTCATAAGAGATTTTCAATCGCTTGTGGACGGTAGAGAATATTCTTTGGATCGGCGCCAATTACTGCTTTGCCAGGCAATAATAAAGTGTGCAGACATCAGCAATCCTGTTCGTTTTTTTCGTCATATATATTCTACATCATTCTCATTTGCGTGCGGTGTAGAGTCGGCCGCCCGGCGTCTCGCATTACTGGGCAAATGCCCTGATGGCTGAATGGACCTATCAAGCATCGCTAGAGAAGCGATGGAGTTTACCGCCATCCGTCACGCCTTCCGAATGCCCACTGGACCAAGTTCGAGGACAAATATTCTTTATAGGTTCATACGCCAAGCCACTCATGGACCTTGTTGCACAAGCTGTTCCTGGTATTTGCGTTCTGTTACTGCCCTTTTACGTGTCTGACATGTCTGCTGTCTCAGAAATGGAGATATTCGCTTGTCAATGCACTACAAATTTAGCCATGTGGGTGGCCCGGAGAGAAGTCCTATCCTCCGCATCTGCAGAAGATTCTCCATATCCTCCTGTAGTCATACCTTGCCTTCGCCCTCCTGAAGATTTCCTCACTTCTTTCCCTCTCACTCTCCCCGCATTCGTTCTTACAGCTGACGAGCCCCCTGCCTCCGGCGAGTGGCATTCTACATATCCGCCTTCAGATTCCTCATCGTCATCAGATTTTGGTTCTGAAGTTCACGTCGACCACCCGGTTATATTCCCATCCCTTTCACCCCCTGCGTCCCCTGCGCCATCCGTAGGCTCGTCGTATGCCCTTGCTACGCGTAGTTCGTCATCAAGTCTCGCAAGCAACACTAGCGATGCTACGCAAGCAATGCGAGCCGCTTATTCAGCGAGTGTGCGGAAGAAGAAAAGTTTTCATCACCGGTACTCTTGGAATGTGACCATCAGCTCTGGATCGTCTCCAGGTATCTCAACACCCCCACCACTACTTGCCACTATTCCCAAAGCTGCACTATTGCTAAGCGAGTCCACTGCCTCAAACAGAACTACCGTCACATCAGTCACTGCCATAGTGTCATCCCCCATAGGTGGAATAACGGAGGGCTGAAGGTGCCACGATTTCCCAACAGGAGTGCCACATGGTTCACGCAGCGACCTCAACTATCGGCACTACATTTTGCGCAATGCATTTGACATGCGACAATGACATGATTCATGTCGGGTGAATACTACCCGGACTCGCCGTGATTCGCGTCATCATTCTTGGGCTGTCGAGCAATTGCCGATAAGGGGGAGATAGACGTATGAAGCGGGTGTTAACTGTGTTAATTCACTTAATTCACCTTCGCTTTATCGAGTTTGGGTCTGTTCGTTTATTTTTCGTGCATTCGATCTTCTATTCCCTTTTTGTTGTTTGGCTTACCAGCCGCAGCTGCTTTGATTAATATACCGGCGGCTTATACTATACCACCATACCAATGAGGCCACAAGCGGATGTCCACTGTACGATGTTATTTGTCATAAACCACTTATTGAAAAGTTTGAAGAGCGAAAAATGTTTCGGGCTCACAATATCTTAGTCTCGGAGGGGTCACTGAGTTCAAATAAGTTTTTAATTTAACGACATGTTGGGCGCGATGGCTTCCCGCAAACACATGGCTTAAAACAGAAGTTAACTGCAATATTGAAGCCAAAACGCAGATAAAGCATAGGGAGATCTGCATTATGAAACATGTGGTAGCGGAATTCAGTAATTTCTTGATCGGAGTACACCTTTATTCACGTAAATTACTTACATGTAGACTCATGTCTTGTCCACTAAATAAAAGATTATGTTCAAATCACGGAAATGACAACATGCAAAAGCATTGTCCCTCTTTAGACAAATTCAATTAGCTGCAGGGACAGGCTGTCCGATGTCGAGAGAACGCACTAACTAATAGAAGAGGAGACTAATAACTAGCCCACTCCCTTTCAGCATGCCTTTGCAAACGTGCGTCTGTGGGTGTCATCTGAGGCCTCCGTGCACTCCACCCAGCCAATTCCCGCATCCAATTCCAGGTTTCGGAGTGCAAGTGTTTGGGAAGTGTACTTCCCCGCAGGGATATTTACCCGGGCATCGGCGAACTTGACAAGGAATGATGTTAGTGTCGTGACTAAGACGGGGTGAGAACTGCCAAAGTGCAACAGGTCTGATAGGACAACAATGTCATAGCTGCCACTGGCGCATCTAGAAGAGAGACCACTGACAAACAGCGGGATTGGTGACAGATCAGGTCATTTCACTGACAGGAGTTGTGCTGTGTCTCCCGTCTCCATTCGGAGCCTACACAGTGGACATGGCATTTCTGAATAAAATTACATTGGTTCCTTTCACAGAACATTACAAGGTTTCCAATGATGACCTAGAAAGAGATCGATCATCGGCTGCAAGCAATAATGGAAGAATACAACCAGCCCAGTTCAACCACTATAGGATCAAATTACAATCTGAGTATATCACGGGTTGCATTGTGCACACCCTTCCTGTCGCTCAAATCATCTCATTTCTTTCGATTTGTTCGGCAAGGAACAGTGCTAGTGGAAAAAGGTGATCCCCAGGAGGGTACTATTAGCCTGTGAGTGGCGAACAAGCAGCATTAATACCGCGATTTGGTGAGCAGGTAAACCTTCCCTTCCTACAATTTTACCTGAGATGAGTCTGTCATTACTCAATATTCAGTGCCAACGAGAATCAGAGTTGTTACCTTTGAAGCGATATTAAGCTTCAGTGGGCCGTATTCCACTCCGCTTCGTTCCGTAATTTTAGTCTCATCCATTATTTTCAGAGTGTTGTAAAGGCATTTTTAATTTCAGATGCATCCGCTATGGTTTGTTCTAGGTGAGTTCTGCCTGGTGCTGCTGCCTTGCTGGATGAAATTTAAACTCAGCGACATTGGGTTCAATATCTGTCAGCTACGTAATCAAGAAATAGTACCAACCCTCCCCGGCCCGACCTACATCAGACTCGAATCCCCTGTGCCGCTGCCTCAGGTTTATCCATGAACGGCTTAGCGCGCCACAGTTACGCAAACGTACAGAATACATTATGAATAAGTACAACGCACGCATCTCGTTTTAGTTAAAGACGGATGTTGTATACCTCCTTCGTGGGCTGACGATCGCGAGTCCTTTTCTTTTACATGCGCGGGAAGAGTGAGCTCGCCACAAGCTGGGAATCTAACCTACTTCTGTCGGGAAACCTAAACTATTGAAACGCGCTTGATTGATATGTTGCTGCATCGTTTCGAGCCACGTGCAGAACTATATCTTGCTACAAAGATCTAATGGGCACCATGTGAATGCAATCATGGGCCCGGGATGCGCCGCAGCGTGGTTCACTAGTAGTATCCTCACTAGTTTGTATCATACTATGGTTAGAGATACTCATGTGGCAGCCCAGCTGCAGGGGCTATCAAGACATGACTGCGTGGCACCGGTACTATTAGTACTGTACATTGTGCCGTGTCTAGTAGCTGCACTCTTCCTTTATACCAACGACAAAGACAAAAAAAGTTGTGAGCAGACCATATCTGATAACGAATGAAAAAATATACATTGTAGTACTGATCAGGACGTTATTACATGGTTACCGCGCACAGTGCAGTGTGCATCAGATTTCAGTCTGTATGACAGATTGATAGATGTCAATGTACAATGCACAATGTCATCGCACGTACATAATAGCATGCCGGATATGACAATGGACGGGCTATCCGTTATCTTTATCACAACCGTCCCACGAGAGGGCCAGACCGAGGAGATCCATGAATTGAATGGTGTGCATTGACATGGATCCTCAATCAGTCAAACTGAACGTGACGTGCTTCTTGCAGGCGTCGTGTTGTCATTGTGCCCATTTCAGTACATAGTCATACAATCGAGAATAATGATGCGTATGCGCAGCGTGAGGGTATATGATCTTCGGTGCAGAACAAGAACACCAGATATACAGCGCTTTGTTATTAACACCTGTGTCACCTGTGAGGGGCAGTCACAATGAATAATATATCTTTTCTAGGAAACACATTGAATCATCACTGGACTTGGACACCCATCTTACGTTGAGCTCACCACATCATCGCGCAATCTAATAGATCACTGTGCAACCACATAATCCATCTAAGCCCCATATAATTCAAACTCCCATGGCACTTGTGAGTCTGGGAGAAGATCACTTAACCATATTCTTCGTAAACGACATGTCGCATAAATCTTGATGTACGACAAGTGCGAATATGTCCCACTAGGGACAGTGATATTCGTCGTTGAAAGCGTTGCTGAACGATCGATGTCACGACGACTGCCTTCCCCGTCATCGAGCTGATTCATGCTAGCAAGTGTGTTAAAGTGGGGTATCAAGGACGGAAGGTTAAGCGTAATTGTGGACCATGCTGTCAAGGGACGAGATGAGGGCTGTGGAAATGAAAGAGGCAGATGAAGGACCGGTTGCGCATTCGGAACAGGAGATATTGCAAGTTTAGGTTCTTTCTGATAAGAAGAAGTCAGTAGATGGGCATATTTCACCAGGGTCTGCATCGAAGGTCGATACTGAGGAATGGGAGAAATCATAAATGTCATGCACCTGAAATGTAGAACAGCGAACTATACCGCGCCTGCCCGACTTGTCAACGATACCTATTTCGAAAGACCACTCCCTGCCCACGTTTCGAACTTGCAAATGAAGCCATTTATGCTTTAAACCTAAATCTCTGTCACCAGGAGACCGGATGAAGGTCATCCGGAGAGTTGGGGATTGGATGTGAAGGACAGTCTGATGTAGGCCATAGCCAATATTTGGTTCACCATTGTCATCGAGTGCTGGCATCGAGCAGAGGACAGCAGGTGGAGACGGAGATGGTAGGGAGGACGCATCGTTCAAAAAATGGATGAATGAATCTGCGGCGAGAGACCCATCTGTCTGCTGTGAAAACAGGGAAAGAGGTTCGCTACTTGTAGAAGAGAATAGAGAAACGATGTTCGGCTGCACGGTGTTAGTGAACATCTAGGTTAAACTGCATGGCACTGCCACTTCTGATGTTTTTCTAATTCACTGAAAATTGAATTTATGTTACGTAGCAATTTCCGTCAAAGTGAATGCACAACGAAAAATGTCAATGTCGGTATGTGCAGTGCTGGGTGCCAAGTAATGCACGAGCAGTGTGTGCTATTAAGTAGTGTGGGGTATAGAGAAAGCAAATATCGAAAGCAATGAACAACGCAAACTACGAACTAACATACGAACGCACAGCCTGCTTGAGCCCTTTGAGCAGTTCACGCTGCTTGAATGGATCGTCTGGCAGCTTCAAATTACCCATGGCAAGGCTTAAAAGATAAGTAAAGTCCGCTTGAGCGACCAAAGGTAGCTTGGATGCCAGCGACTTCTTCTTTCGGTCGTCAATCTTGGCTTTGAATTGTTTCGCGAAATCCTCAGACACGACTTCAGCGCGTTTAACCACCTCCTCGGGCACGCCTGCAAGTTTGGCTACATGTGTGCCAAAGGACGAAGATGCGACACCATCAACCAACTTGTACAGGAAGACAAGCTATGGAAGTGTTAATCGACCAGTAATACACGGTATAGAGCTTACTTGCCTCGTGTTTTTCGTCGTCAAGCATGGTAGACATGTGCATGTTTCTGATGTTTGGATGATAGGCAAAATCATCGGTGAGCGAGCCATAATGTGTTGCAAAGAATGCTAGCGGAAGGGTGCGGGTGGCAATTTCATGGAGGACAGCCTAATGTCGTACAAAGTCATAATCGGAAAATCCCATGATATGCAAGTGAGACATACTCCGGCGATTGCCATACCATCCTGAATAAGGAGTTGTCAATAGTGGGTCTCGAAGAAAGGGACGTCTTCTCTTACATAAGTAGAAGTGCCTCTTCCCAGTTCTCGAATGTGGGTCAGCCAAATATCCGTTTAAAAGGGGTGATAGCATACCATCAAGGATTACCAACGATTTAGGCGTGGCATCCCGCAAGATCTTGCAACTACTCCTCGTTTATAATCGAGATACCAAGTTGAGGGACATCACTCACCACTCATCCAGTTCAACTTTGAACGTGCTTGAATGAGAAAACATGTTATCATAAGCACCCATCCGCGTGAGAATAGCATCTATCGGACAAAGTCTGCACTGGCGTCAGTGAACACATCTTGTCAAATGGGTGACAACAAATACTTACCGAGCTGACTTGGCGGGAACGAGCATGCCCAACTGCGCCATGATGACACCTGTGGCTGTCATGCGCATGACCTGAGAAAAAAGATTGAAAACGAATCTCTGGGGTAGTGTAACTACCCACCGTGGATTTTCCACTGCGCATAATACGGTGTAAGCAACCCATGCTAAAAAGATGATTCTGACTAACCCCATGTTCGGACCTGTCAACAGCGCAATCCTACCAAGATCGCCGCCCAATTTCACATCATTCGCAACGAAGCCCTCCCGCAAGCTCGCCAGTGTTGGATGTCTCAGCTCTTCAAATTCGATAAAGGCAGCATCGCCTTCCACGAACTCAGGCCGACAGTTTGGCTCGCCCATCGCGATGGATGCCTTCGCAAGGCTGAAGAGGCAGTCAAGTTCGGCAAGAACACGCACGGCGCGGAGCCACGTGCCCCGGTCGGTATCGAATTCGGCATAGAGACGTCCTCTGAAGGACTTTACCGCCGCTGAGCGGTTCTCGCGTGCTTCTTTGAGGCTTCGGATTGTAGGTTGAAGGGAAGGCACGATCCAACGGGTAGCTGCCTGACGTATAACGGTAAACTATGTTCTCATGACGTCCTGATTTACCCACCTTGGTACTGCTGCTTTTGACCCAATCATTGGGGACTTCTTTCTCGTTCGCTTTCGTCTGGACTAGATAGATCTCCTACCAGAAGGTATAACCATGAATATTAGTTATTACGAAAAAGCGAATCCTGACTTTGTTCCCCTGAGCACTATGCCACCACGTAAGATTGCGCCTGTATCAAACTTATCAGCGCAAACCGCCTTCTCGAGAAGTAAAGACCTACCCAAGCTTTTTCTCAAACTTCTTGAGTTGCGCGTCTAGCTCCTTCTCAAGCTCTTCAATTTCACACATAACTTCATCATACACCTCATCCTTGCCTGCAACAGGGAGCAGCTCATCTGTTTCTAAAATCTTATCATCAGTAACAAGGAACGAACAATAAGGGACACAATCCGAGTGATCCACGAAAAATACAGTAATACATACCCTTATCCACAGTAAACCGCGATTCTACGTTCTTCAGATTGGGAGTCAGATCCGGTGCTGATCTCAAAAGTCCGAGGATCGTCTTTGAATCAAATGACTCAGAGCTGTCGGCGAGCTTCGCAAGGCCGCGGCTAAGCTTCTTGAAGGCCTAGGAGACGAAAGGGAGTTAACATCAGAGATTGCACAGATCTCGAGAATGGTATATCAAGCGGGGGTGGTTCAGAAGGCCAGATATCCATACATCAAACGCAGTCCACTTGATCCACGGATCTGATGCGCCCATAATACAGATTCATTTTGCACGGGAAGATACGTACCGCCAGCACCTTGACAAAATCTTTGACCTTGCAGTTATTTGCATGAATCCTGGAAACGATCCGCTCCAGATCGGGGAGTCCTTTTGCGAGTTCGGTAAATTCTTGCTCGAAAGTTGCGTGTGAGATGAGGTCCTCCACAGCATCCAAGCTGCAGAAGAGTGTATTACTATTAACACCGTCGCAGTGTCTTTAACCCTAGGGAATGCCGTACCGTGCATTGATATCTTTAACTTCCCTCAAAGGAACACACAGCCAGATCCTAAACAATCGTTTACCTGCATGGTGCTTCAATACCTTCTAAAAGAAATGGAAACGCAAAGCCCACCAAACGGCGTGATGCATCTACCCAGCAGTTTATGCAATGATCCATCTTCTGTACCTTCATTATTGAGCAGAACCTACACCACCACATCAATCATTGCCTGCCAGAAGACTAACATTGAATGTCAGAATGGCACCCACCTCAACGTGGGCAAGCGTCTGCCCATCTAGCACAACGCTGGTTCCTCTCTTCATTGGATCATAGACGTCAAAGTTCCGCATCGTAAGAAGGTCCTTGTCAATGTTCAGCTGACGGAGGTACCTATTTTTAGACGTAGCATTCATGTCCTGCATTATTTTTGGGACGTCCGGAATACTCACCACATCAGCGCGCCCAGGGCCTCCATCGCAGTACGGTAACCTGCCATGTCCCGAATACACTGTGGGACAACGCTCGATAGCTCGGCGTCCCCATCCATCGCATCTTCCCCGCCAGCATTAGCCTCAGAAAACATACAGTTCAGTTCATTAATCGTCTGCGGGTAAGTAAACCCTTCGACGTCCCGGAGGCTAGTCCACAAACAAGACCCAGGGAGGATAGACTTCAGTAGGCGCGTCGTTTGCACTGAAAGATTCCCCTGTTACAACAGATATAATCATTCTGGAAAGTTGGGTAATATAAGGACGATCAGACCGACCTTGGTGAAGATGACTTCCTTTGGCCGCAGCTGTCTCATCATCGTCTCCAACTTCGTCGTGCATACATCATCCTCAAATGCACTCAAGCTAAACTGGCTCGTGGCACTATCCAGGACGCAAACACCGAAACCGCTCATGCCATCCTTCCCGTCAACAGACTCCCGCAGAGAAATACAATGCCCCGCTTGCTCATCTGTGAGGAGGTCTTCGTCCACAAGCGTGCCGTTTGTGTATACTTTATTGAGCTCCCTACGAACGATTTTCTCTTTGTCTTTTCCGCCAGGGCCCTTCTTGCCCTTGTCCTTTGCAAGGCGCATCTCAGCGCCAAGCGCCGTCTCTGCTTGATCCACACGGCCGACTTTATACCCTGCATCCAAGTTTTGAGTTCAACTTGCTTATGCAGAGAACGTCAACATAGACGTACCCTTGCCGAGGAATTTGCTAGTGCGCGGGGCTTAATGAGCAATCAATCACAATTGTGAGGGAAGGACTTACGCGGCCCAAAAGTTGAAGCTCATCTCAGGTACGCCGACCTAACAAGTCGTGCATCAGTGGTCTAAAGGGAAACGGGGCAGCGAAATTCACCATAGACATCTTCACGCGCTGAGTGAGTTTCAAGTCAAACTCCCGGTGCCCGATCCGCGCATCATCTTCATAGAGCTAGGTGTGGGTGAGTACAGACATAGAATTTCCGAGCAATGCCTCTAGTTCACCTCTAGGAATTTTCTATAGGCGGAATGGCCATGAGCATCAGCATGAACGGACCGGACGGATAACACACCCTTTCTGGAAAAACAAAATCTAGTAGGAAATACACACGTTAACACAATTCAAAGGTAACTGAATTGACACATACAGTGTCGAAGTGATCCTGTTTGATCTGCAGAAATAACAAGCGTCAGGGACGCCCTTATAGAGTATTACATCCCGACGTACCTCCCAAAACTGTGTAAAAACGTCACAAAAGCGTCAAAATAAAAGCAAAAGAACAGCCGCACCTGTGTTTCAAAAGGCGTAAACTCTGTCCATGATTTCTTCGGGATGTACAGTGTGCGCGGGTCGTATCCAGGCTCGCCGGGGCGAACACCGTCTTTCTGTGGATTGTGTTAGCAATATGAAGCTACTAGACAGCACTCAAGAAGACAAAACGAAGACTATGCCGCATATATCCATTCAATTGAAGGAAATATAGCATGGGTGAGTTCGAAAATGCTTCCACCCTCCATAAAACGAGTGAGGCGTTGAAAAGCAAGGCGACATATCTCCCTGGAACAAAACTATTGGGATCACTCACATCCCGCACATCGACCAAAAAGAAGAACGGATCCTCGTTGGCCTTTTTCTCGGTCTTCTTCTCTTGTGTGCGCCGCTCTGCCTTCGTCAAGAAGATAGTATTTCCTCCCAGTCCACTCCCACTTCCTGTTTCACCGCCAGCTGCCCCAGATTTCTTCGCGGACGGACGCTTTGGCTTCGTAGATTTCTTCGTTGGGGCACCTGATTCCTCACCAGACTGTTCGTCCGAGGCAACAGATTTGGACGACTTTGAACGCGAGGATGCGCGTGACGATGAGCGCTCGTGCTCTGAGTCAGAGTCAGGAACAATAAAGTCATCGTCATCAGAAGCTCTCGATGTCTTCTTAGATGCTGTTCATGTTCAGATAAAACTGGGCTTGAGCATGCAGCTACTTACGTTTTGCAGGCAACTTGCGGAACTTGCTCAAGCGGGATGAGAAGTGGGAGCGCACGTCTGCGTCCTCGTCGTCTTCCTCATCAGAAGTGGGAACTGAGGGTGTAGGCGCGATACGCGGTTTCTTCGCGCGTCCACGTGAAGGAGAGGATTTGTCATAGTATTCAGGGGATGAGGTGCGGTATGTAGCTTGTGTCGCGTCCTTTCCCGAAAGACCCTCGCCCTCCTCATCCGAGTCAGCTATAACAATCTTGCGCTTTGTTAGGCGCGTCTGTACGGCAAGGGAAGTTGGAATATCAGAAAGAGTCGCACAGCATTTTGAAGCGATTGTAGAACGCTCACATTAGCACTCTTCGTAACCGACGCGTCCTCGTCGTCTGATAACATGTCGACATCTATAGGAATGGGGTCCGAGGTCGGTGGAGTGTCCTTGCCGCTCTCTGCATCGATGTCGATGTCGGAAGATGGTCTCGAGTCTGGTGTCTTGGGGGTAATTTTTGGTTTTGTTTTAGCAGCCGAGGAAGTCTTTGTCGACCCGGAGGAAGCTTGAACCGCTGGCACAGTGGAGCTTTTTCGCGCAGGCGTCGCGCTGGTCGCGTTCTTTGCTACTGCAACTGAACTTGACAGACCGGGTTTCGCAAAGAAGTTCATGAGGCTCTTCTGCGTCATGCTATCGTTAGACTTTTTCTTTGCAGGCGTAGGTGCCATCTTGACGTGTTCAGTTTCTTTTAAAGTTATGATAGTTATTAGGTCGCGTCGGAGCGCGTTTGTACTTGTTTGTTTGGTGCTTAAGCGAGCTAAGAACGCTTTGCATCAGCAAAACCCTAAGTTACAGCTAAATCCAAATCGATAGGCCAAAATCAATTTTACACAACTCACCGACGTTGTTTATCTTTGGAGTAATTAGTCAGATGAGTCAACAAAGGCGCAGCACAGCTTCGGAATCCAAATGTCATATCCACTGTCATGGTAGGGAATCATCAACACATACCGGAGTCCGTCAAGCAACAATGGGTCACAATGTCTACCTACATGAAATCGAGCGATATTGCCCATGTCACTCACTCTGGTCATCATACCGTCAATCGTGCGCTTCGCCTCTCATGGCTCACAGGGTCTGTCATTCAAAAGTCCTTGCAAGCTGGTCGTCCTCGTCTGCTCACATCTCCTGATGCTGCGGTAAGTAGTATCATGCGGTGCGCAAAACTGAATTATTTCTTACACCATAGTCACCAGTATCTTGAAGCTTGTATTGAGTGCACCCTGGACATTTTTATACATGAGCTACAGTCCGCACTACGGGATGCAAGGGGTGTCAATGTCTCACGACAGACCATTGAGAAGACTTTACGAATAGTGTACGGTAAATTTGGTGCATGCTAATTTACAGGTGCTAATTAGCAGTGCTAATTAGCGCTAATCTACTGGGTAAATTTGGGAGGTCCAAAACACGCTGTTAATTTGGGTCAATTTGCTCGAGGTGTTGTATCAGCCAATTTGCTTGACGTCGCCTGCCAGAATGAGATTTTTGACCTATCAAGACAAGCCAACATTGAACATTCATTGAACACCTGCCAATGCTCATGGAGGCCAACTCAGAACGACACGACAAACTTAACTTACTCGCACTTTACCTCAAAAATCAACCAGACCATATACCATTGGTCCCTGCATCAGCCACAGCATATGGCTTTGACTTTTACGTTACTGATGATGAAGATGTCTCGGACATCATGGGGTGAGATCGGTGCTCTGAATTGGGACTTCAAAATCTGACTGGGTCAGCAAAATAATGGGCCAATCATCTTCAAAGAGCAAGGTGCAGGTCCCGAGGGTGTTGTTGATGTGCTGAAGTCATATCTTGAGAAACACAAGCATTCAAATGAGGTTATATTACTTCACAAATGGCTGGATGATCTCATCACGGCTGCAGAGCATGCATACATGTCTGCGAAGGTCTCAGTAAGTGATCATGAGATAGGAGCAAATTGAACAAACTGACACTCATAACGAAACATAGGTGCTGAGTGGCTGAACAACCGTTGAGTGAGGACTGCTCATCAAAGCATCAACAACATTGTCCCCTTGTTGCGTCGTCATCATTAGAGGCACTTCCTGATGCAAAAGCTTGGTAACATGGCCGTAGAACCATATTTACCCTAATTAACCGTTAAATTCGTCACATTTACAAGTAAATTAGCACTAATTAGCTCACTTGCAAATTTATGCAAATTTACAGATGTTAATTTGACCTTGTGGATGGCCTCTGCAAATTAGCAGCATTAATTTGGCCTCAGACCAAATTAACAGGACACTATTTATGGAGGCATGGTTTCATGTGTAAAAAGGTATGAGGACCTAATACCACCCTGTACTCTCGAAAGTCTCTATAATTTTACTTGGACTAGGTCGCAAGGCCTGCCGCTGAATGCAATGAAGAAATCCGTGACCTTTATCAAATCAATATTGCAGAAAAATTCCACCCTGAAGGCTTGTGGTTGGTTTTCGATTAGTGGATATATGTGAGCGAGTTACAACATTGGTGTTTACTGAATGAGTTACAATCATGTACAATTACAAGGTATAGACATTAGCAAGCTGCTCATCCTCTATCACAATTCTTCACTCTGCACCTTCACATGATACTGTTCATCATTCTCTTTGTCTTCGTCAATATCATACCTCTTGGCCCTTCCTTTACCTTTGTTCATGTGTTTGATGAGGCGACACACAACATTGAAGAATGATTGGATGACACCAAGAGATTCTAAGTTAGAACTATCCTGAGACGTGACTGATTGATTGATGGATGAGTTAGCATCACCAGGTAGTATCGAGTCATCTGCTATATACCTTCAATGGTGGAGCTGAAATATATTGTTATTGTCATACTATGTCATTGTTTGCCAGTGCTGGAGACGAACTAGGACTTCACCGGGGCTGACCCTTATAACAACATAGAGTAGTCTTTGTAGTGCGACAACATCATGCTTGAATTAGAAATATGTGACATCACAGTCAGGGAAGGCAGGGAGGTGGTTGTTTGTTTCACTCCACAACTAAACAAAGGTGGTAAGTTCATAAAATGGAATTTGGCCTATCAATTTGGATTTAGCTGTAAGGTCCTCCCTTAACAGCACTGCATGGCACACAGTGCCACACAGCACCATACAGTGCTGTAAAAGGAGGGACCTAAACTTAGGGTTTTGCTGATGTGTGATGTTGACTTATAATACTATCAATGATTGATTGATCCCCTGTAATATGCAACATTTCCAGCAAATCTTTTATAGCTCCTCAACACCATCACATTGTCTTTCACAAATTTTCCCCACAATAGATCTGTATCTCTTCTACATGGATCTGATTTTTAGATATGGTGTGGTGTGCTCCAAGATAAAACTCAAGGACAATTTCAAAGGTCACATCCTGTCATACTGTAGCGTTTTGACCTTAGGTTTGTCACAGCGTTACTAGCCTGACGAACCAAACCTATTTTTTATGACAGTCACAAGGGTTTTGGGCCGACGAACCTAACTTTGTGACAAAGTGTTATGATATTTTGTTTTCAGATATGTTTTTTTTAATGAACAGGTCACCCAAGCACTTAGTTTTCCTCTGCAAAATGTTCCCTTATCATCATGAATCATTTGTGGGCCATGCTCTATGTAACAATATATGCAATACCCTAGTGATGATCTTTATACAAACCTATAGCAATATTGTCACAAGTGTTCATGGACCGATGAACATGTCACAAAACCATTACATAATGCAGTGCCAAATCTCCCACAAACCTAAGGTCGAAATGCTACAGTACCTCAGCACAGTAGCAACACAGTCCATTTTCACTCTCTGCAGCCTTCAAACTCTGTTAGACTCATTCAGTGTGATGATCACTAAAGGCTTAAAAACAGTGAATACAGCAGTATCATTGAGTATCATAGTTCACAAAATATTGATGGTATTGATTACTGTGATCACACTGATGTTGCTGATAGGCTGCTGAATGGAATTGATGCACTGCATACATGTTCCAAGTCTGCACTGTGTTGCCAACTTTGAGATCCACATTACTGTGACTTGCTAGTGCAAAATATGTGGAGGGTAAGGCTTAGTGCTGAGGCCTTAGCACTGCAGCACTCAACACCTATGGCTACATTCCAAATTCTGTGCTTTTAGATGTAATTTAGGTGCTAGAATCCTTGCTACTTACACGATCATCATGGATGCTGGCCCTTGCTTGTGACATATGATTGTTAACAATTATTACTTTGAATTTCTCTGGTGTTCATATTATTAACCAGCTTATAATTGGCATTTCTCACCAAGCCCTATCTCATGCTGCAAATGACTCAGAGTCCTACTCTAAACATGATCAAAGGAATTAATGTGAGTGATAGTGAATGTGAACTTGAAGATAAGAGTAATGCTTTGGACCCTGCAAACGACTTAATATTAGTCCTTTTTTTGTAAGTATCTTCATTTGTTCAAGTGCAAGACTTGTAATGTACATCATTACATGTCATCATTAAAATATTCAATAATGTTCTACTTGAGTCTCATGGAGCTTTGTCAGTTTGTGCATCATCCTTTGCCAAAATTTTCAACTCTTGTGGTCGCAAAAGCCCAATCTCTTTTCTCCCTGCCCAGAACACTCAACAGTTGACACCACTCCTGGTCCTTCCTACTGCCAGTACTTTAAATCTCAGGGCTGTGCAGCATGAGCAACAAACTCATAGCTGGCCTCTCAATCCTTGTTCTCTTCACTCTGCTTCACTATTACTCTTTCATTCCACCATACAATGTGGTGTGCAAGTGGCTGGAATGCATGGATTATATACCACTTGGTAATGGCCACAACATAGTGAACATGTTAAGGGTTGTTTGAATGCTGTGACTTAAAGGGTGTCCAGACTTTGAAGTTTGTTTACAGGCTCCTATCACTCCATTATGGATTATAATTCATTCTCAGACTCTCTCAGTGCTATATATCTTAGTACAATCTAACCACCGTCCTTTGAAAACCAGAGAAATACATCATACCATGCTTGATGATAGACCCAGATTTTACTTGGCCACATCAGCTTTGGCGCTGATTATCTTCAGTTGTTACTGAAATATCAAGACAAGCAGTCAGGTCCCCCACTTCCTCCTGGTCCTATGCCTCTTCCAATAGTGGGGAATGTTCTGAGTCTCAATACCACTCAACCTTGGCTGACTTTCAATGCCTGAAAGTCCACATATGGTTAGCACATCATGATGAAGATCTATTCATGATAGACTGGTACTCATGTTTTCTACAGGCAACATCATTTATGCTCATCTTTTCAACAAGCCTGTGGTTGCAATTAACTCTGAGGAGGTTGCAAAAGACCTCTTTGAAGGGCATTCTATCATATATTCAGACAAACCCCAGTCCATTGTTTACCCATAGTGAGTCGGCATATTAGAGTATTGCTACACATCGATGATGAAGATGTCATCTTCACTTCAGACTTTAACCTAGTGCTCATGCCATATGGAGACAGGTAATGGATTGTTCTCTATTATATTAATCAGTATCTAAAATCCAGCAGGTGGCATCTTTATTAATAAATTTTTATCAGGCATTTCATTAAACTGAAATACCCACTTACCATCCTGTGCAACTGCATTCTGCCCACAAAATGCTGTTCAGTGTTCTATAGGACCCTAGCGACTATTCAAGACATTTGAAGATATTAGTTCCAATAGTCTATTCTGGTTCCTGCTGAAGCTGATTTCCATCAGGTTTGTTGCTTTCTTTATACTGCATATGATATATGATTATGAACTAAAAGCCAAGAATGATCCCATTGCCCACAACATGAAAAAGTATATGAACTGGACAAACACAGCTTTGGTGCCAGGTGTTACTATGATACTCAAAACATTCCCATTCCATATATCTGCACATGCAATAATGGCCTGTCCAAGTTATTACCTCGGCAGTCATGTTAGTTTTAAAGCTACCCAGCTGGTTTCCTGGTGCCACATTTAAGCAAGTATCACTAGAGTGTCTCAAGGCAGGCCATAATATAAAGGAGATACTCTTTCAAATGGTCGAAGAGAGAATGGCAAATCATTTCATCCATAGATGTTCAATGATGATGAACCACACATAGTCTACCAGCATCATGGTGCCTTGTATTGTGGCTGATACCTTGAGCAAGATAAAGCTTTTTGCAGAGGATGACACTGTCATTATAACTGCAGTCAAGGAGGCTGCTAGTATGGCATTTGCAGGTATACAAGCTACAGAACTTTGTCCCCTTGACATTTATTGTTGTTTCTGTGTCTTTAGCAGGATTTGAGACAGTATGTATTGCCCTGGTCTGCATTGTCTGGGGTAATCATCTTGCCCTTGGCCCAGACTACTTCCACATTACTCATATTCATTCTTGCTATGGTACGCAATCCAAAGGTACAAGCCAAAGCGCAAGCAGAGATTGATTGAATCACTAGCAAAGACAGACTCCCCAATTTCAATGATAGACCATCATTGCCTTATGTTGACACTATTTTGTGTGAAACACTCAGGTGGCATCCTGTGGTTCCATTTGGTCTGTTCTACTGTCACCCTTATCACCTTCCTCTGATAATGCACCCAGGCATCCCGCACACAACAACAACCAGTGACATCTACAAAGGCTACTTCATCCCTGAAGGTTTGTAAATGTACTATGCTGATTGACCAATGGCTGCTGATGACCCAGTTTGTCAGGGGTTTTTTTATTTACAAATATATGGCAAGCTCTCACTTCCTTCATACTGAATGTCTTGAAATGACCAAACCTTTAGGGCAATGGCACACAATAAAAAGAAGTACCCCAATCCTGGTGAATTCAAGCCAGAAAGATTTCTTCATGAAGATGGGTCACTCACCAGTGACACAATGCCTTTAGGCTTTGGCTGGGGTCGTCAGAGCTAGTGAGCATACATTCATGCAGTCTCTTCGCTATCTGTTAAAAACCGCTGTGACAAACATATTCCGGCTGGCCTTGCAGGATCCCTTTTCATGATTCATGTCCACTTCCTATATTTGTCCAACTCTCCACTAATCATACCCGACACAACCCGCTATAACCCGATGCATACCCGATGCGGACCCGACATTTTACCCTTCGGACTCGTCCCCCACATGTCATTCCAGTCACACTTTACCCCACTAGGTGCGTAGTTGATTAAGTTCTCACTACTGATAGTATATGCAGTGTTATTACATGGGATTCCCACTGTCCGCAGTGCCTCATGGTCTTTTACATAGCTACTCGGACCCGACGACACGCTACTGTTTTCGCCTATATCACTCCGTACTCACATGTAGATAGATAAATACTAGTCGTAGTAGGTGATCCTACCTTACCACTCTGTAGAGGGGAGCAATTCCCTGATACTGGTCACCATTAGTCCTTACCCGTCAAATCAACCCGATTTTCACTCACTTGAGCCCTGAACCTTTGTCGTTCATTTCTTTAACATTCCCTTACAATTCTCAGTCGAACCTGACACCTTTTCTTGTCGACCCGACACTTTCCCATATAACCCGATACCCGAAATATCAGGTTTGTTAGTTCCTGCATCGGATTTCATCCCATACCTTCACATTTGGTCCTACGTCTTAGGACTTTTCTTTATTTTCTCCTTTTGCAATTATCAAACTTATCTAGACAGCAAGCCCCTCGGGTTGAACGTTCTTGCTTGCAAGTGTAGCAGCTAGGCAGGACGAGAGACCATATACTGACTATCAGTTCTACTAACTATCTAGTCAGGTTGAGTCTACATAAATATTGCTAGTGGCCAAACCACTCAGTATATATTAAGTTTTCACACCGCTGGTCAGTGTGGGATGATATGTTGCGGACACGTCACTATGGATCATGATTATGAGCTTCCTTGCCATGTTCTCAGTCCACAATGCCCATGATGAACATGGTATAGATATCCCAGTCATTGCGAAGTTCTATATAGGTCTCATTGTGTTTGCAGAATCTTGTTTATCCTCTAGAATAGTCTGTTGATCTTCTTTTTTCAGTCATCCAGAGAAGTTTCCCTGCTGCATTGTCCCGCAATTCCCTGATGCATCTGTGAAGAGACTGACACACTTGACTGGATTAAGTCCATACGTCAACATTGCCTAAACATTTCAGTGATGGGCAATTGTAATTGTGGTGTAAATGTACAGTATACATATAGTTTTCTATATCTCCAATATACTATTTGAGCATAACAGACGAGTCATTGCATGACCATTGAAATATTGACAATGGATCCAAGTGCAATGCTTACACAATTTGTCGACCAGAGTGTCCACTGTCAAACATCATTCTTATTTACTGATAAATAGCAAATTGCCAACAAAGCCACTCAGGCTTTTGTTGCGATCTCCAAGTGGAAACTAGAGGAATGGTGTCAAGACCAGTGCTCAAGGGGGACGGGATCTGAAGGGCTTGGCCTCAGCTCGTGCGCTGTGCCCCTTACCCAAGTACGTGCCCTTAATTTCAGAATGAAGTCCGGATGGAATCCAACGAAGTCCGAAGGACTTCCGGAGGCTGGCTACTCTTGTAGAGTGCTGAAGGACTTCCGGATGAGCGCGGGAAAATTCCGGAGGACTATCGGAAAGTTCTAGAGAAGTATAGGAAACTCCGGAGGAGTTTCATCTGCTGCATAAGGTCCGAAGGTAAGACTTCTATAGGTAAACTT
>MU177901.1:377209-443822 GCA_016695465.1 Suillus americanus
ATAGTGTACGGATCCAAACCGATAGTGGACTGGAGGTCTAGAGGCATGGACTAGGAGTATGGAGGTATGGATAAGGCTAAGGAGGTCCGGATGAGCGTCCGGAAGGCGTGGGAATATCATCGGACGTGGTCCAGAATATGGTATATGACAAAGGCCAGACACCTTCTTTACTGCAGCATTCCCCTCTAGCAGTTCATGCACAATGGAACTCTCATTATCCTTATGCGTGTTGTACACTTCATAGTCTTCCTCCTTTGGTATGGTGTACCATGAAGCAAACACATCCACTAACTCTTGCACAAGGCAATCAAGAGTGCCACACCCCTTGAGGGTTGTCGTGTTGAAAATACTGCAACTGTGGTGGCATGTGAGGTATTTTTCTTCCACAAACTGTATGAATGGCTGAGGATATCATTCGGAAAGCATGATTGTGTACAGATTCAGAGGGTGAGCCATATAATTAGATATAACATAACATGGACTCCATATCATCCTGGAAATCTCGCAGAGGATTTTTGCCTGTGAGGAGCTTAGAAGACACAAAAGGTAATGTCCCCTGATGCTCAGATTTCCTCAACTGATGTTACTAAATCCCAGTCCACAAGGATGTTCTTTTGGCCATGCAACATGATGTTGCCCATGCTAATACAAAGATGTGCAACTCCACAGAGTGTGGATGCATCATGGTGAGCTTCAAATATATTATAAAAATCTAGCAGCCAGAAAAGTCACTCACCAATTACTGCATCACGTGCAACTCATACCACTTGACGAACACTTTTAAGCTGCGTAGGTTTTACAGGGATGGCATTAAGAACAACTCGGAGGTGATGATGAGGGACATGTATACTAGGTACCGCATAAGAAACAGTGTGCTGGAGTTGCTAGGCACATTGGCATCATTTCCATCTTATGTTTGATGAAAGTCATTTACTTACAACGTCGACTTTAGAGTGAAAGAATAGGAGTTTACTAGGAGTGCTATTACTCAACCGTGACCAAATGGGCACAAATACACCCCGACGCACGCCTGCCCCATGAAAGGGGCACGTCGTGAGATCTATGAATTTGCAAATAAAACAATACAAAAAAAGGAATGATGCAGTTGAAATGTTCATACGACTAGTGACATGTTTCCATCCCGCTCAGTTCCGGTAATTGAAAGAACACGTTGTGGATAGGCTATGGCTGTTCAGGCCTGCGGGCTCCAAAGCTCCATTTCACTGGACCTGTCAATATCCTCGTGCGTATCATCATGTACCTAAACATCAGGAACGAAAATAGAAATCTAAAAAATATTAGCGTAGGTACTTTTTTTGCACAAATTAATGTTTACTAATTAACTGGCGTGTGCAGCAATAGATATTCCCGAAAGAATGTGTACCGGGCATGAACATGTCCGTAATGAGATTGTACGTTGCCTTGTAGGTGAGACGAAGAGATCTGGTCCAAGCTGATTGACCCAGTGGGTCACTTGGAGTTTGGTCACTGTCTCCACGCCGTCTCGGAGTGGGACTGACACTACGTTCGGAGTCCTCGCGCTAGCAGTGAATGGTGACCACGATGGCAATGCGATGTGGGCACAGTCACAGAATCAGGGCAGACGTTGTTATAGACACGATAACAAGAGTCTTGGCTGCTGGGGACAGAAAATTATACAGTTGGAAGCATTGCTGAGGCGACATTGATGAGGCGAGGGACCGGCAGGGAGTAAGGAAAGGTTGACAAAGAGCGTAACGAGAGAAAGTGGGTAGAAGCGCTAAAAAGAAGTTAGTGACTGGTGAGTGGGCAAGAAGTTAAGCGAGCGGGGATTAAGACGAAAGTCTGACACGACTGGACAAATCCGTGAACTATACAGCAGGGATGAAGTTGAGGTTGCAAGAGGCGGTAGTGTAAGGAATTGACAAAGTCCCTCCTCCAACACAGTCTTAGCCTCCCTTCCAGGAGTCGGTTACCGATCTAAAATCAACTACTTTGTTTTGTCTTGCTTTTATATGAGTACTCGGCATCACGGCACGCTGCGACACAACAATAATTTAATTTTGGGAGTGCACTCGTATCGTCATTTTCTTCAAGTTCAAGTTCTGCCAGTTTCAGGCGGATTACTCCTCCTCCTCTTCATTCGTTCCCCACCACGCTCTCTTGTGCAATATCACAATAATGAAACAAATTTGCCTGTTTAGTTCTGCACTTGCTTTCCTTACTTCCGCTGTCTTGGTACAGGCGGCACAACAGGGTGCTACTTGGTCGGTTCCCACTGTTAGAAATTTTATTGCGCAAGGTTGACTTGGCTCCAAATGTTGTGTAGCAACTCAACGAACCCATGTTCATCCCAGTATCCTTGTTGCAGTGCGTCGTATAATCAACATCTTCTGTTACATGAAATCTATAGGCTAATTTGTTAAACTCCCCTTAGGTGAATATGGGTTCTGCGGTGATGGATATGTACGTCTTATTTTATTCGTCTCAACATGCCGTTCAATCTTGCCAATCTGTAGTACTGTCTCGGAGGGTGCAACCCCCTTGCGTCTAACACCTTCAACTCATGCAATCCCAGCCCTATGTGTGAGAATGCCAACGTCTGTTCATTTGCTCTCCTTGCGCGCGAGTAGATCTAACGCCAATTTGATATTTTATTTAGTATACGCTTTCAGATACCTCTCGCATTCTTAGTAACTATACCTACTTCAACGGGAATGCCTCCGAGTATGGTCAGCCTTAGGATGGATTATGTTTTAATGGTTTCACTCATGCGTGCTTCTTGTTTGTTACTTTCAGATTGGGTTGTGGAACAGGGGTCAATTATCAATACTACATCTAACGGCGAGGCTGCAATTGCCGTCCTCCTCACTGAAACCGGTGGCGGTACTCTTTTGTCTTCAACCAAATACGTACATTACGGTCAAATCACAGCTAGATGTAAGTTTGTGTTTTTCAAGGGGCTGTGTAGTGCAATCTCCTGTTCCCTTCTCGCTCACTCTCCTTGTGACTTCACTCTTCTTTCTTTTTTGCCTTGTATTAAAATGCGCTAACATCCTTTTTACCTAGTAAAAACTGGCCGTTGGGCAGGCGTCGTTACCGCATTCATTACAATGTCTAGCATTAAAGATGAGATCGATTGGGAATTCCCTGGCAATCAGACAACCACCGGACAGACCAATTATTTCTGGCAGGGAATCATTCGTAAGTGTCTTACAGTTGCGTCAATCCTGCGGAATGTGCTGATGAGTTGTCCCTCTCGATGCGCAATCTATACTCCGCCCACATCCGGTTTCATTGCTATCAAAAGCTGCACAAACCGCCGGTGTAGTTGAAACTGGTCTCACGGATACTTATTCCAACTGGCATGATTTTACAGTAAGTCTTCGGTCTTGCCCAACCGATCGCTTTCATGCATAATTCCCTATTTCGGCGAATACGATACGCACGCTTTTACGGCTCGGTTCATGAGCAACGAAAGTACACGCGTTTCAGTCAAACAATCTACTTGTTGTCATCTTTTGCCCCATCCTCGGTATCTTGGGTTGTGTATACTCTCCTCTTCCCTCACTGCCCTTTTCAGTTTCTTATCTCAAGAACATACTAACTTCGTCTCTCCGATAGATTGACTGGCAACCTGATTCGATGACCTTCTTGGTCGACGGAAACGTGACGCGCACGATTACAGCTGTTCAGACTACGAACAATGCGACAGGCGTGGTCCAGTTTCCCAACACACCCAGTCGCATTCAATTGAGGTGAATGTACATTCATTCTTGTTTTTGGGGTATCGGGTATAGGTATTGGGTTGGTGTGGTCTAACTATTACCGCTTTCTTCTGCATCACGTAGTTCATATAATCACGGAGAATTATTTCTGACACCTCCCTTGGCAGCATCTGGCCGGGCGGTATCTCCACCGAGCCTCAAGGCACGGTTCAATGGGCCGGAGGCATGATCAACTGGAACGACCCCGACTATGTCTCCGCTGGTAGGTCTTTTTGAGCCTCGCCCTCCACCTCCATACAGCTCTGAAATTCTTCTGCAGGCCACTTCTACGCGCTCTTCCAATCTGTCTCAGTACAGTGCAACGACCCCACCACGCCCAGTGCCTCTGATACGTCTTACGTGTACGGCACCAACTCTTCGTTGGACACGCCCAGCATCGCCTTCTCGAATGCTAGTACGATTAACGGCGCGCCTGCCTTGATTAGCGTGAGTGTCAGTGCGATGAGCATGTGGCTCGGCGTTTCGGTGGCGCTCGCCCTTGGTGGCTTGGTATTGTAAGTTGACATCAAGTGATGTCAAAGTTTGTCCCTGTGGTGTTTTTGTAGGCGCTTTCTTGTATGGCCACTATGTAATGTTTCAGGATACCCTAACATATAGTTCAAAAAGTACGCAGACTCTTGTAAAGCTGGCTGTCAGATACATAGATGCCGTTGCAGTCAGTTTGTCATCGATGGTTCGTCTCAAAATACGCTACTATCGTTCACCTCAGACTCCAAGACTACCAAGCTCTCGTCCAATACCTCCCTCCACGCCTCCCGTTCACAAAACTCAAGCTCCAGATCATGCATCTCATCCACAAGGGCATCAACCGCCTGCTTGATTGTCCACTTCCTTTCTCCTTCCTCTTCTAAATGCCCTCCAAGCCCAATCATATCATCCATCGTGCCAGTACTCTCAGATGTAGCTGGCATGCGGCTTTCGAATGCTGCGGGCAGTGGTAACAGCAAATCATACCCCATACATGCCTGCACAAGCCTTATTCGGCGGTATGTGGCATGCACGAGAGACGTAGTTTTCACCACCATTGATATCGTCAACATGCGCACATCCTCGCTAGACGATGCCGAGCGATGCAAGTCTGGTGTTGTAGGACCGAGATGAACGATGCGCGGCTGTGCACTGACTGGTGATGCACTTGGGCTGCGCTCAAACCCTGCCTTGCGTGGCGTGGATTCTAGCATAGGAGGGCGTAGCGACATATGACCTGTATTAAAAGAAGTTGATAGCGAACTGCTGATGAAGGGCGACACAGTGGAATACATGCTTGATAATCTCTTCCTCGGCTTAGAGAAGACAGATGGAGGCCTGTGTCCAAAAGAGTGATGTGAACCATTCTGGATGTAGCGGAGCTGCTCGTCGAGAATAGCGGCTTTTTCTTGTGCGAGCAACTTCAATTGGAGTATGAGAGGTGTGCGGTAGCGAGAAAGTAGCTCCAAGAGAGACCAAAGCGTGTAGTCGATGACTCTTGGTTTACCCGTGGGAGGAGACGAGCGGCGGGCGTTCAAGGATACCGACGGTGTGAGAAAGGACTCCTGAGCATTGAAAGGATCAACTGAAGTCATGCTAAAACTCGAGTGAGGTGAATGGACGGGGGAAGGTGGCACAGATTGCTCAGAGGATTCGAGGGCAAACTGCGCATCTCCATCAGAAACCAGAGATCTAAAGACAGCAGCAAGACGGATCCATATTGAGGGCAGGGACGCAGAGAGGTCATCTCCAGCTCTCACGATAATCATCTTGATGACTTGAATTGCAGCTACCAGCGTCAAGACCTGTTCTTTATTTGATGATCCGGAACGATGCTTATCGTCAGATTTCCTTCGCTCTAGTGAGGAGATTGATTGTCGGGACCGGCCTGGTTTTTCACAAACCGCCATCGCGTAGGAAAGAAGCCGCAACCATGCACTGGTGCGGGCGGCACGCAGCCATGTGTCGTGGTCTCCCACTGGCGACGCTGAAGCAGATGTTTCAAGCGAAAGAACGAGCTTGAAAACGACGCCGGACAAGAATTTATGTGATGGGAACTGTTTCTCGATCTCAGCAATCACGTCGGCCTTTCGAAAGGAGATGGCCGTGAAAAGGAGCGACACCAAGGAAGATTCCTTGTGCTCAGAGCTCCAAGCTGCTCGAGACTCCAACCAACTCCTGCAGATGTGCGTTACCACCAAATCGGAGAATATGATGTCGTTAGTGAATTGGTTGCCAGAGGTCAGATGAAATATGGCCTCGTAAATACCAGCAAAATTGATAGCCGACGCATAGGCGCTTATGATAGGAGCAAGGTTCTCGAGAAGTGCAATTGCTTCCTTGGAACTAGGTGTACGTTCGACAAGACTGGTCTTTGAATACTGGTATAGGAAATCGACGACTTCATCTTCTGTGTGCGATGCTTCTCGCAGAAGAATTCTCGCGATATCGAAAATCTTCTCCATCGCAGTGTTGGGCAGCTGACCGCCAGCTTTAACGAAAGCGAGCGCCAATCCGAGATATTCTATCCGCATAGTTGTGAGATCACTTGGGGCTTTGGCTTTCTTGTGGAGCTTGTCCACCAGGACAGCCTCATCCTGCGATACATCCGTAGCACTGATACCGCCCACCAACTGCATCGTCAATGATTCGGGAAGCTTGGCCTTCGCGGCTGCACGTAGGATGATAGTTCCAACTGCATCAATACCGTCGCGAAGCACATTCCTGGCTGATCTGGAAGCATTGTAAAGTGCAGGTGTCAACAACCTCAGGAGCGATAGGAAATTTTGGGCTCTGGCGATGGAAGGGTCATGACCAATGACAGTTAACAACAACCGTACGAGATTGTCCATATCAAGTGATCTCGTCTCGTACTCCTCGGGAAGGTTGATGATCAGCTGCTGCGAATCCTGGCTACCGGCCCTTCGGATGGCAGCCATGAATGTTTGAGGTTTCTCATCAGCGGTGGTAACCATCAATGCTTCCTTCTCCTGCAGTCTGTTCATATTTCGAATGCCAGAAGCATCTGGACCTGCCATCGGATTGTTACGACTCAATGAAGACAGCATCCGAAAGACGCTCTTCACCAGCCAAGAGCTATTGCAAGTTGGTTCCAAGAGGGCGTGTACCACCACGTCTAGTGTTTGGAAGACGAATGCGTGTGGGTGAATAGCGTAGAAGCGACTGATGGCATACTCGATAGCCTGCCGGATTCCCTGATGGTGCTCTTGTTCCGTATACACTTTCATGATAGATAACATAAAGAGAGAATAGCCTCCACCGGACGTAAAGAGACGCCTGAAGCGGGTACTTGCCACCATTAACGCTGTAGACCTGTGGTCAGACATGGCCATAAGAAAAGAATCTTGGCTTACTGATCAGCGACTGGCTTACAATCCCAATATCATCTCCGTGTCTAAGCAAGATCCGATTCAGACCATCTATGAAGACGGTCAGCTCGTTACGATCGCTAAGATGCCTGGACATGGATCTGAAAATCTGGGCTATGAGCAGAAGATGACTCCGCGAGAGCATCAAGGAAATCGTGGTCAAGATCGATTCTGGTACATCTCGTTGTGCAGACAACTGTTGCGGTACAAAATCTGGTAATTCTAGCAAGCGTGCTGCTGACAAGGCGTCTGTCGAAGGCAGAACGATGTGCTCCATGGTCTTCCGAATAACTTGGACATCCTGAGGACTTCGCTTTAACATCGATAGAAACAACTGATTCTGAGCCACGCGGATCATTGTGATTGATATCAAGGATGGGGGAATCTCGAACGGACTCTCACTGAGAGATAAAGCTTTCGGAAACATGGGGCCAGATGGAGACGACGACGTAAACCACAAGGACCCCGATGGAACAAGGAACAAATCCATCTTCGCTCGCCGAATCTCCCTGATGGACATCTCGCTGACTTGCGTGACCAGATTCGACAACAGAGCAGCAGCAAGAGCGAAGTCGCGAAGTGCATCGGTCGAAACGACTTCGCGAGCAACGAATTTAAGGTACCCAGCAAGATGATTGAATGTATAATGAGCCATGGCAGGAGGGAGATGTTGATTTAGATGCAACAACCCTCGGACAGCTGTCGTGGCCGCTTCTTCATTATGACTGGCAAGCAAATCGAGGATGGGTCGAATAAGAAGAGCAGGGTCATGCCGTAGTAAATCCACGACACTATCACGAGCTGCGCATGAAACGTCAATGCAAGAATCGAGAGTCAGAGAGACCAGTTGAGGGAATACAGTCCCGAGTGCAGGAACAAAGACCGCACGGCGCTTGACGCCACGGCTTGTAGGATCTGATGATCGTCTACTGAGGTGGCCATCAGAAACATTACTATTAGAACGAGGTTTGGTTGGCGTGGATGTCGGGGATGATATGGGTGAAGACTGAAGGCGTTCCGAGGCGCCAACGTTTCGGTCTTGAAGATTACTGGGCAATAGTGATAATGGTGTCCTCACCCATTCGCGTTTCTGGTCCATTGGTTGTTTTTCATCTAACCATCCCACTTCGGCTAAGCGTTTACGCAGTTCTTTGGGCATATCTTCATTACTATCATCCTCCTGCTCTGGAACAAACAGGCTCGAACCGATGTCGGTTGGAACAAATGGCAATGGGTCGCGGGCTAACTTGAATGGTCGACGACGATTCGTATCCGACAAGAAAGGCTGAGACAGAATCTGGAAGCGCATATTCACCAGCATGTCCAAACGTTGGATTGCAGTGATCTTCACAGCACTATCTTCACTGTGAAGTCGAATGTTAAGACTATGTGTTACCAAGTAAAGTTCTCACTCACTTCCGCAAGTCATTTCTGATGAGTTCAAGTATGCTATGCGGGGCCTTCTCTGCACACTGCATGGTTAGAAAAGAAGCCTAGAATACTCCTGTGAGAAACATCGCTCGTAATTCCAGGTAGGGGACGCACCGAAAGCACTGCCTGCGGTTCCGCCCAGTCAAAACATCGTGCCCACAAGGAAGGTCCCATCAACAAGTAATCTTCCGATGTAAGACAGGCGGAAATCACCACCAATAATTTGAGGGCTTGGCAGGTGAGGGATCGTTCAAGGGACGACAACAAGAGCATTCTCTCATGTAACACATCCATGAGGATAGTCCTACGTTCAGTACTGTCCCCAGAAACATCGTTGGCGCTGGAAAACAGGAGTACTGTGCCTCGGCGCTGTATTTTCTTCAGCATTAAGCAAAACAAAGCGAAATGCAGACACTACCTGGTAAGATACTCGAAGGCTGTCCAGTGTTGAGGCGTAAATATCTTTGACTTTGCCCAGCGCTTGCGAGATGTCACTGAAGACGTCATCATCTACAGTCAAAGGTCCACCTTCGTCCACCACAGCACCGATATACGACTGTAGCAACCAACCAATTGCTGATTGCAGCCAAGTCGGACTTCCTAATTTTCAATCCTCAATTATAACAAGGAAAATAGATAGTGCATACCGCTTTATGGATCGTGTGAGTAGTCTGATTTCTGTGAACAAGATCAAATAGAATAAGCGCATGGAGAGTGGTATCAGAGTATCTCGTTCCTATATGATGCAAGTTAGACCATGGGCCATCCGTCGAAAACAAAGTATTTTCTGCTTACTTTCGCTTCTAATAACACACCTAAACGAGCTTCCAGCATACTAAAAAATTGGGTTGGAGCAACGGTCGAGTTATTAGGGTGCTGTAAATTGAGTTCGGCACCGTCTAAAATATGTCAGCTTAGGATCGACTCACCGAAAAGTCTTGGCTAATTCGTGATATTGCCTTAACACGCGCAATTAGCTCAACTAGTATGATCATCTGCCCAAGCCTTGCTTGCGCCCACTTCCTCTTGGACCCAGATTGTAAGATGGCAGTGGGTTCGTTCATCAACGCTACCAATATCATCTCTGTATCTCTTGTCCAGAAGTCGGGAAGGAATACCGAGATAGCAGCAATAACTCCAAGTTGATGGCCAATCGTGAGCGCCTTGGAAGATGCTGCACAGGTGAAAAACGGTTTGAAGAACACTTGAGGATATGTGCGTGATGCCTTGTCTAGGACGCCCGTGAGTTCCGGGTAGTGCAGAGGTGGTGGATCTGCGACTATTCTCTGATATTTTATCAAATGTATACCTTGTTATCGTTAGCGAGTTGGAACACACACCTCTTGCAAACACGGTATGCACAACGTCAACAGCTGACCACGAAGCTCATCCGGTAAGTGTAAAATTGCAGTCAAAATTCTAATTATTGTGGGCCATTCACCCTCAGCAATCCGTTCAAGGAAGAAGCGTGAGCTATTTCCCTTTAGAGTGATATTAAGAGGCACATACAAAGTGTTCCATCATCTTTTCCAGCGACGTCTTCCACTCAGACGTTTCCAGTAACTGCACGGCGAGACCGTAAATGATGTCAAACATCTCGTGAGTGACCCTCTCAAGGCAAAGTAATTCGATCAGGAGCCTAGACACGCTGGCACGGGCATCCGATGCCCGTTTCCCGGTCAGACACGTCGTTTCAGGAATGACACGCGATTTCAGGACATGTAAGATGCTCTGCGTGTCCAGATGCTCCAACTTTACGGACACACAAAGGAGAGTTGCAGCATGAGCGAATGTTATGACAGCTCGAGAACGGATAGCTGAAATCATAGGGGAAAAGGATCCCGAGACGGGTAAAGGTGTCCAGAATTCCTACGCATAATTGATTGCTCAGTTATTGCCTAGCACGCTAAAGAGGGAAGTTATACCTGGAGGAGTTCTCGCAAGACCTTGTGCTTCATGGTTAGAGGTCCGTGATCAAGACACCGGACCAAGGCTTCAGCGACCAAGGCTTCCCTGACTTCCGACTGGCTCTCACCGACTAACATCACTGGAGAGCCATCGACCTCTGCTGCAGCGAGAAAGCCTGCTATGCTCCCACACGTCCCGCCGCGAAGTTTCGAGATGATGTCCCTTAGAATAGCCGCTTCTTGGTCTTCCTGTATCTGGAGCAACGTTATAGCTAGCGCCTGGACTAGAGAAAGGAACGTATGGGCACTCGGGATCTCAATGGGGCCAGTGCGGGGAAACAGGAGCGATGTAAGAACGCTGAGAACGCGAGTCCGAAGGAAGGATGGTATAGACGCAGCATTACAACACCAAATACATCTCTCGATAGTAAGCTACAAAATCGTGAGCAGCCTGAACAGGCAAGGCGCACAGTCGTGCCACGTACATCATCCGACGTCGCTTGCCAAGTCTGGACAACAACCTCGAAAGCTTCGATTGCAGTCCACCGCTCATCTTCCACGTTCTGATTGCTCTCGCTCGATAAAAACGGCGTCAACAGAGCGGAAAGAACGAAAGTTTCGTGAGGAAGATAATTCGAGTTCTTCGACGCATAACGAAGGATGGTCTCGTGCATTGTCATGACAAGCGAGGAGCTCTGTCCACCTGACACTGTGGAGGGAGGCCTCTTAATAGAAAGTCCTTTCTGAGTTGTTGTCTGAGTCTGCACCATAGTACTCCCAGTCACGAAAGAGTTCAGAGTAGTGCTCGACACGAAGGGGAGGTGCAACGAGCCAAGTGTGCCCAATGGCCCATCTCGCTCATTTTTTCTCTGTCGTGACGGATCCGGGACACGAAAGGACCAACAAATTTGGAGCACCTCTTCTGCAAATTGGCGGGACTCGTCCACTGCAGCCTCGCGTGCATACTCTACAACGTGTCGGAAGCCAAGCCGCGGAAAACGAGATGGCTTGGGCGTCGGTGGTCTGGAAGGGCTTCGAGATATCCGCGCAGACGGAGGAGGCGAAGCTGGACGAGGTGCTGCCAAAACATGTTGCCGCAGCCGTTCCCAGCGGACCTTCGAAGGTGTTCGAGTAGGAGAATTCCCTGAGTCAGTTCGCTCAGTGACAGGCGGCTGAGTGTTGATAGACGAGCTTGATGCTTTGAAAGCATGGGAAAACGCAGGGGAGAGTTTCTTTTTCAAAGGAGGGATAGAAATGCCACCTGCCACTGACGGCGCGGGCCATTGCTCTTCAACTGTGTATGATCTTAGAGACTCCACTGGAGGTTTTCCCATCCAAATTTCTGATTCCAAGTCATGCTGATCTAAAAACGGGTCACTGACGTTGCCCTTCTCAGTAACGGTGAGTCGCAAGGCCGAACCTCTGGATGGAACACGAGCATGAACTTCCTGCGAGATGTCAATGTCTTCCGTGACAGTGTTGGGTGATGAATCGGGCTGCTGACTCTTGCTTGATGATGATCGAGAAGCCACCAAAAACCCCTTCTGTAAATCGGAAGAAAGTAGGCGTCTCTGTAAAAGTCTTGAGCCAGTTGGACGACTCGGACGTGAATGCAAGCCCTGGTTTCCTGACATTCGGAAGAATGTTTTTTTTTCACCTTTGAAGTTCCACAGTTACAGTGTGATAAGCTGCCTGAACCACTGCCAGTGGGTACTTGTGAGTGGTGAAGGAGGCTCAGTGGAACTCTCGTAAGGGTGGCTGTTCGGGGCTAACTTAAAGCAGGCGGCCTTCTAATTGAATTTAAAGATAGGCCATCACACTAGCGCTTATTATTTTGAGGTCATCTCTCTCCACGGTACACTGAACAAAACCCATGATTACAAGCCCCTACAGGACGAACAAAACAGCGACTACAGGGAGACAGAAGATAGACGTTATTACTAATTATTATCAACACAAGGATGGAATGACGTCTTCTCGACACAGACGGAATTCCGAGACTGAAAACTATTTAGCAAACAGACGACTAAAACATATGAATGACATACTTAAAACAAGAATCGATAGCATAAAGACTAGTGCACGGGTGCTACTTACTTGCCTAGAAGAAGTCCGAGTCCATTTCCTGAATGGTAGTGCAGCATAAAAATTACGAAGAGCATGAATGGGCGATATAGTGAGTCCATCCAGAAGAAAAGTGGATCGATCAAGCATAGAAGAATGGTGTGAATTGTGCGGGTGTGTTCGCGCGTGTGAAAGAAGAGAACGGTGCACGAGAAGGCCTGTATGGGCGAATATCGTTACTCCAGCTGCGTCGAAGTGATTAGCTTCGTCTATTTGAAGATAACTGTTTTACCTCGAGCTCGTTGCAGAACTGGATCTGGAAATTGTATCGGTAACACGGGCCCTCAGGTGATATGTAACAGGGTGGGGCGCGAATGAGGCAGCTTGAAAGGTATCGCTGGGAAGACCAGGTGGGGAGTAGAAGTCATTCACCCACGCATCATGCGCAACACAGCTAAGACCGGAAGCCAAGGGTGGTGAGTTGCGAGAACCAAGGACAAAAGGAGTAGCACAGGGATTAAGTCCGGCATCAGATGTTTTCGGTACCATGGGAGGCCGAGCATACGCAGCAGCAGCAGCAGAGTCAACCGGATGGATATTGTCTTCGATGAATCGGACTTCCAGGCGTGAGGTCCCATAGAACTGTCGTTGAAGTGCGTCTTTGGCTTCTTGAGCATCGAAGATATTCACGTATTCGACTAGAGCGCTCGTAGTTCCATTGCCGAGTGCAGTAGAATCCATGAGCTTCACCTCCTTAATGGGACCGAAAGGATAGAACAAAGGATGCAAGTCACTAGCCTGAGCAAAAATAAGGGTCGGCAAGTTCGATACCAGCAACTTTGAGGAAGGTATCAACGAGATATTCCATTGTTTGGTGGCGTTTTGGGGCGAACTGATGGCCGGAGGTGCGGGTTGGCGATCGAACCCCATTTCCGGAAGTGACGAAGGGCTCGAGGATGTCAGCATCATCGTCCTGTCTGCGCCATCTAAGAAGCCTGTCATGAAGGATAAGTAAGACGTATTTGCGACTGGATTTAGCTCACCTTGAGAACGTTGTACGACGGCCCAAGATACATCCAGGGTGTGTCCTCTGAGGTGTATCAGTAATTTGAGCTTTGAACCTCGCAGTAAATACTCTAATACTTGATTTGCGTTCGCGAGAGCATATTCATCGCACGTTTGGCTTCCTCATGAGATGACATTACCACGAACCCGCGACGGCGAGATGCATTATCGACAGTAGCGAGAATCACGGCGTGCATGACAGTGCCAAAACGCGAAAACAGGGCAGAAAATTCAGGCCTAGTGATTCGTGAGCATGAAAGGAGTGAAGCCAAGAATATGCACACTTGGTGAGATCAAAGGGTAGACCAAGGACGTAGAGATTTCGACGCGCATCTAAATTCTTGCTAGTGCTCGGAGACAACGTTTTGTCATTGGCGGGTGTCACGATACTTTAAATGGCGCATATATGCACTGTTCAGTTTGTCCGTATTTGAAAACACTCACATGGAGGAACCACCGATGTTGTAACCAGACATCCGCAGAGCTTTCCTGTCATATGGTCAGTCGGTACAGTCAGGTGAGAGCGTACAAGTCTTGCTTAAAGGCATCGTGTGTAGGAAAACATAGCACGCAGTGCGGCGTGGTTGTTCCATCATGGTGAATCTCCGCACGTTGGACGGAACCTATGTGGGATACATAACGCGATCTGGTGCAAACAGGAAGGCGACAGAGTACGAACCAACAGCGCTACTAAAAATGGATTCGACGTCCTTCAAGTTGACTACGCATACAATTAGACCAGCTTGTCCCGCTTATTTAGACCAACCATTTTCGGGGATATTCTCAACCTTGATGGCAAATGTATCGCGAGTCATGAGGGATGAAACTAATATTGTGATAAAAACAAACGATTGTGCTCGACAAGAAATAAAAAGGAAGAGTGCGATGTCTAGCTGTTTAGAGCTGTCGTCGTAAGTGACACGAAACCTGCAGCGATGATGGAAAGGGAACAAGAAAGAACGGCAAAGTCCGCGAGTGGTTTGGTTGTATTTATGTACGCGACTACTCACGTGAATTTAACATTTGTAGGCCATGTCACAAAGTCTTTCCTGCAGGTGAGCGCTGAAGGGTAATCGGTCATCTGAATAACAAGCGACAAGAGCTGCCGCGGACGACCATCGAACCCATACAATCAAGTTGAATCCAGGTTCCAAGCATGTCCAGGAATATCCTCCTCCACCCAACCCTGCCAGCCTGGATCCAACTAGCGCTAAGACGCGCAGGTTACGAAACACTCGACGATCTCTCCACCACTTCTGTGGAAGCTCTTTCTAAGGGTGCGTAGCATGTTCATTTCCGCCGATCTGGCTGGAAGAAGATATAACCCCGCAGAACTGGGGATTGATATCTCCGACTCGCGATCCATAATCACCGCATCACAGCGGCCTCCAGGACAGCCTTTGAGCCAATCCTTGGCTTCCTTGATATCTAGATCACAGATTTTTGCGTGCAGCTACGCTGCTGTAAACACGGCACTCGGTGGCGGTCTTCCGAGGGGACATATACTAGAAATATCTGGACCCCCAGGCAGTTTCAAAGAAACTCTTGCACTAGATTATGCTCGAATTTTCGTGGAGGCAAACGAGGAGGTGATATTTATTGGTAATGTATTTTGCGTTTGACGTGTCAGTCCACCTTTCTGAGAAATGGGCTGTAGATACCCAGAATATGACAAGCCTTGCCACGATCAAAAAAACCTTCTGCAGTACGCAACACGTCACACATTTCCGCCGGGGTGAACAGCAGGAATAATAATAAAATAATAATAGATTCATGCGCGGCTGCTGACTATCAGGACCTCGTTCGTTATATGCACCTTCATACCCTTCCGGATCTAATGATATTCATACACAACCTACTATCTGAAATTCACACCAAGGTACGCAGCCAATCGATAACGTCAAAACTAGACATGAATAGTCAGATAGACGGGGCTTCTCGTTCTCAATTCAATTTCATTTCCGTTCCTATCTCATCCAGAGGTTCAGTCCTTTAAACGGACAGCGTTGCTGGAGAAGATCCATCAGGTATTTTTGCAAGCAAGTGCACTGAATAACCTGACAGTGAGAGCAAAGAGCGCCTCGCCATGATCAGTCGCCTCATTCCAATCACAGATTATCACAACTTCCCAAATGTCAACGAAATTGCTCAATGCTGATGGCTCTCCTGGAAACTTTGAGACAGGAGCAAAGGCTGTGATGGTACCACAACTAGGTAAGCTCGCTAAAACGACGATGTCACACATTGCTCACTCATGCACAGGTTCGGCCTATCTACCAAACGGCCGATCCTATCGATTGGTAATTGTACCAGAATCACGAACAACAGGGCAAGACGGGTTTGCTTAGATGGTATCCAGTGCTAAATTTTTGTGACAGAGTAGTACAGCTTCTTTCATCTCCTACGCACCCTTCAGGACAGGCCCGGCACCAATATGATCTAGGTAAGCGCAGCCCGTGCATGCCACATCGATAATTGATGACAGGTGTGTCGCCAGCACAACATGGAGCATGAAGAGTTCTCCACTGTTCTTCACGGATCTTAGTATCCATCTTGAGCTTGAGCCGCAGTGATAACTTTGTCAGGTGTGATAATCATGTCCATCTTCCAATCATGGTCGAACATCGGCACTTGTCCATGTTCCAAAAGTTGCTGCTCTAAAGCTAAAGCGACTTGAGATTACCAATTAGAATGTAGTTCCGCGCTGCCCATGATGTACCAACCTAGTAATGGTTTCGATCGCCCAGTAGAGGAAGAATATGATGTTATGAACCGATCGTAGTAGCCCTTTCCATGCCCGAGCCTCGAGAGTGATTGGTCAAAGGCAACACCTGTAGCGAAAGAGAATGATATCCACGAATCGTGTTGATCCCATTTCATGCATACCCACCTGGCACGAGGATTAGATCCAGATTGTTGCAGTCTGCATCAAAAACTTGGGCAACAGTGAGCTTGCATGATGATCTTGCACGCAAAATTGACGCACTACTTTGGCGTTTTTTACTCGACCACTCAGGCGTCGGTTCCGGAATGCCCCATAAGCCAGATGGAAAGCTGCGATAGTCCTCTTCGGTGTATACTCGTACAAAGTCCATGTTGCCATCGCTGGATGTGATGCTAGGAACGAATAAAGTTTTCCCTGACAATTTGTATAAACACATGCTATTAGACTGGGGTAAGGACTGTCACGCACCCAGATCTCTGAGAATGTTCAGGATCAAAGAAGTCGTCTGAACCTCGGCCGCCGGCATACTAAGATAACAACTGACTGTCTTGCATTGCTGGAATGCGGGCAGCGACAGGACTTTTTCGGCAATGGCCAGTGCTTCCAACGCAGAGCATGTTAGTCGTCAGTAGCTCAGCATTTAGTATTTGAGAGTCACATTGCGACTGGATATCAGACTGGGATAATTCCCGAAGGGTCGTGGTGATCGCTTTGCGGAGTACTCTTTTATTAGTGCTTTGAACGATCGACATGAGTTCTGGCTGACCCAAAATATGAGTGAAGATCAATGGTTTGGTGGAGTAAGTGGGTCCAACAAATCGGCTCGGTTAAGAAACACAATTGTAGATCCGCGAGTAATGCTCAGTCAACGATGATGATCGTAGACAAAGACGTGACGGGCTTACTAACGGGCGTCTATGCTCCGACTCTGAGTTATTAATATTATTCCCGACCTCTACACCGACTTGCATTTAGCACCCATGGAGACCATGTCTCCAATTGTTCCACTCCCCTTAGAACCACCTGATGAGCACCGCAGTCGCGCACCAGAATTTTACGGTTTTGTAGCCTGGACCTCTACATCTGTCGTGTTTGTCATATACGTACTATGGGCCCTGCTCCCAGATGAATATATCGTCTGGCTGGGCGTGGAATGGTATCCGAGCAGGTGAGTCACGCAACTTCTTGCATCAGAAACTGCCCTTACTGCGCATCATATCGAGGGAATGGGCTCTGCTTCTCCCGGCATACTCCATTGTCGTCGTACTTTTGACGTACTTTGTCTATTTTGCCATCACCATCGCACGTATTCCAGCCTTCTCTGACCCCAGTACGTTCATTGGTGAGCAATTTCCGAAAATAATATATGTGGCTAGGAGCCTAAACAGCAGGTAGATACCAAAACACACCTTCCTGCGCTAGACGTGAATCAGCATTTCAAACCCGCGGATCCGGATGTTATCCCTGAGCTGTACGACATTCCGATCGGAATTGTCAATCGTGTGGTGTATGGACCGCACCGCTGGCCAAATGAAAAGAGACCGTCAGGTGAAAGCTCAAGCAAAGTTCAAACATCTCCTAATTTAACATTGCGGCGAATTCTAGAATACAAGTGCTAGCTAATGATTGAATCCTTGGATCGTAACCCGTGCATTGAACGTCTAATATTTAATCAAAACTAATCAATGTGTGGTCAGTCTTCGCATTAGTAGGTAGGGCATCGAGCCTCCCGTAAATAAGTACATGTCATGTGCGAATCGAAGGGAACGGTTATTTTGTGGAGCGATTGAGTGGGTTGCAGCGGAAGTCGTTCTACCCCACTAGAAGTCAGCGCGATTTAACCCCCGAACGGGGCGAAGACGGACCTGACTAGGGTGGTAGTGACGAGAACCCGCCTCAGCATAATCATTACTATCATCGTAATGATAAGCCGGTCCCTGGTTCAATGACGACGAGGGCGCCCCTGCCGGCAACGCCACTGAGAGTACAGGGCATGTTCTTTTCGATTCGTCCCCACCCAACGATTGGGAGCCGACCCACCCGGTGACGGGTTGCGCCCTCGTGGCGAGGCTGTGCGGAATCCACCTGAGTCTTGTCGGTGGCCGGCCGGCATCGTGAACATGGTGATTTACGAGAGGCTCCTCAAACCCAACCATAAAGTTAGTGCCCTGAGATGGGCTCTCCATCAAAGAGGGGTTAATGCCATGTGTCTTCAGATGACGCTTGGCATTAGATCGGACTGCAAAGTGTCTATCGCACGATGATACCGGACACTTGTAGGCTGTTGGACACTACAAAGTCAAAAATAAAGAGCGATTTGCTGGACTACTACGCACGCTTGGCTCCCGAGTGGGAGTTCATGTGAGTGTTCAGACCGCTTGGGCGCGGGAATATCTTCAGGCAGATGGAGCATTGATGCATTTTGGATCTTTTAGATGATCCTCTCCTTCTTGGGGTTGCACCCAGTGGCGCGGGGGAGTCAATGTCTCCATCGGGACCCCCGAAAGGAGGGATCAGATCGGGAAGGTATGACGAACACCCTTCCTTGGGAGAAGCCACCCCAATCACTGTGTCCCTCTCTATGACGTTTCCGCAGCTTCCTGCTGCTGGCCCATCATAAAAAGAGCCGGGAGACAAATAGGGAGGTGAAGGCGACGACGAAGATTCGCACGATTCCCCCGATGCGTCCTCATCAGGGTCGTCAAAGCTTTCCAAAATCCTTGCGTTGTCCGGGTCTGCGACTGGCCTAAGAGACTGACGACCTAACTGAAAGGTCATAACAGATGGTATGGATAGCTCCTGGTCAGGTACGGGCATCGTCATGCCCACATTCTCGGGAGGCGTACGAATCTGGAAATGGGCCATCATCTGGGACATGACGAGACCCGTCTCTATGTCAGAGTCGTCAGGATATGTGTATTCCGTAGATACACTATCTGGTGACACTTGCTCCCGCCCGGTAGGACTTTGGCTGTCTGGATAGTCCAGTGGCTGAATGTCGAGACGAGCTGTTGGGTTTAATTGCTCGTCATCCTGGCCACTAACCCATCCCCTGCAACTGGCGGGGAGAATGTGGGAGGTACTATGGCTAGTACAAGAGACCGGAGATGATAGAAACGTGGAAGAAGTGAAATAGTCGAAGTTTTGAGGGTCGTATTGTGCAGAGGATGGGAATGCAGAGGTTGTCCTCTGGGAGGACTCTGGATATCCAACGGACTGTGATGAGGAGGGCGACAGTTGCTGTTGGTTATCATTCATTTCAGGCTCGTTGGTGGTACAAGAAGCCATGAAGTGTACACTTAGGCCTTGAGGAGAAATGTCGCCGTCACCAAGGTAGGGATATTGCCTGTAGGAGCGAGCATGGGATGACTGGATGTCCGGTAACAAATGCTCTTCGGTGCCGTCGAACGGCATGACTATTGGACCAAGAAGCTGGGGCGCAAGCCCTTGGCCTCCCATAGAACTAAGTAGTTGATGGCATGAGTTTCGAAGTGGAACAAGGACAAACGAACGCACAAACTCTAAGAGTAGTCGACTACCTTTTTGTACCGTGGGAGGGAAGCGCGAAAGATGAATTCTAAGAAATAAGCTCTTCTAACTTGGGGCGTCCAGGGAAGTGTTAGGAATCTATGTGAGGAAGACTGCCGCTTTTTGTTTCGCCTGTAGTCAGATAAAAGCCGAAAAGCGTGTGCTCTGCGTGCGTGTCCATCAGTAAACATGAGGGCTCGCGCCTGGATCTTGCGGGGTGATATGAACGAATTGAGAGACGTGGCTTGCACCCTTTGGGTACTTAGAATCAGAAAAAGTCCACCCCTCCTTCGTTTTGAGAACTAGCCCTATTTGACGCTCCATGTCCTTTATTAGCTATGAAATGGAATCTCAGTGATCCAACCCAAAGAGAAAATCTTGTCGAGATTCATCATATCCATCGTTCCGGAAACTGCCCTGGATACCAATTGCAATCAACTGAAGCAATCATTGACACCGTTCAGCCATATTCAACGAGGCAATAACATTGCATAACATCTTCCAACGGCTGCAACAAAATCAGCATCAGAACCAGAACTATTGGTGGGTAATTATACCCCCATTATTCTGGAACCGGGGGGATGGCTACACGGGCTTTCGCCCGATCCAAGTCTCAGCGACTCATTGTCGTTGATGTAGTGTTTTCGTGACTAGGAATTTACACTCCGCGACGCTTGCGTGGCAGAGGTACAACGTTCGCTGTCACAGTCTTCAATTGTGAATAAAATTCCGACCTCGCTTTTCGAAGACCTATGAAGATACTGATTAGCTGATGATGGCCCGAAACACAATTGAGATTGTCAAACGCAGATAGTCCGACAAACGGTATTCCGATTGCACTTCACCAACAGAATTGCGTAAACTTGGTACCGCCGACGGATTGACGAAAAAAAGTCCTTACAATCAATCAAGAAAGCTCCACTACCACGCATTGATTAGATTCCGATTAAATTAACGGATTAATCTGAAGGTACTACGCTACAGGCCGCCTGCACGCACAGCATGAATAAACATAAACAGATTAAATACTAGAAGATATTAAACCAGAAGGCAAACTAGTACTTAACTGGATGCTCGCCGACCTCATGTATTTTTAATCCGACATCCTCATTCCGACTAAGAATTATATACAGTGATGAACGTGAAGTAGATATCGGAAATAACGAGCGTGAATGTAGAATGCAGCGGATTCAACCTTAAGGCGCTTTGCACCTGTTGAATGAATGGCCAATGTAGTAAGTAAATTAATGTACCTTACGACAGTAGTACTTAAACACACCTAAATTGTTCAAGCCGATCTCCTACTATCGTCTTCTTGGCCGAGACCAGATGACTTACCGATCATAAATTGTCACAGGACTATTACGGATCCCCGTACCTCCCACAGCCTTCAGGGTTCTTCCAGCCCTTGATGCTACTTCGGTAGACAATGGAAACCTGACCTTAGGCGGTGCAGATCCTAGCCGGGCGCGGCAGCCAGGCTGCCGGCCATCTGGAGTGATCGTGGTCTCGCGCCTTCTGAGCACGGTAGTCTTCTGTAGGCGATTAGACAGGTCAGATACGATACCAATCGTCACGGAAATTTGATACGAACTGAAGGGCGTAGGTCCTTGTTCAGGGCCCACTTATTCCACCACCCGTTGGCAACTATCTCAGTGCGTTTTGCGCGTGCACTTGCCTCGATCACTGTATATTCTTCAGCTGATCCATCTATGTCAAATTCGTCATTCGTACCGTTGTCCTCCGGAGTAATAGGACCAGGAGTGGAAGATGATGACGCAGGAGTGATTATATCATCGATCACATCGATATCTTCAGGCGCTTCAATGTCGAAAACATCACGCAAGTCAGGTCCTTCGATTTCATCCATGCCATCCATCGGCGGCGGCGTTTCCCGAACGAGGATACTAACTTTCTCTTTCTTGGATTGATGCAAGGCATGTCGCGTGACTGTTCTCACTGCCATGGGGCTGGGGATGATATCAGCGCCGAAGTCGTCTCCGTCGTAATGATCATGCTGTGCGGGGTTGCACATCCGTACAGGTGAAGAGAGATCAGGTGTGGCTGATCGGAAGTAGGATGGGGAAGGTGACAGGTACCCATCTTCTTGTGTGACGGGATCCGGGGGCTCATCAAGAATTTCGTCCAATTCTTCGACTACAATAACGTTATCGGCACGATCGGGGAGGTTTTCTTTGTCAGATAGGGGATATGAGATACGTGAACTGGGCATCAGATCGTCTGCGGCTTGTTCCACCTGCTGTTTTGACGTCAATTGAGAGGAGAAAAACCTCGAATGTGTGAGAAGAGAAAGGTTTGTGGAAGACGAAGCCTGATTTGGTTTTATGCGTTTTGCAGCGAGGTCTTCATCAAGTATATCGACAAGTGTCCTCTTTCCGCTGCCTTTACCGGACACTGCTGTTCTCTTTGTTGGAGCGGAGTTACTACGAGTAAGGGTAGCTTTTGGTATTGGAGCTGTGGGAATACTGTCAAACATGTGGATATCATCGGCACTGAGGAAAATACCGAAGAAGGTAAACAATCCGCCACTCTCAGGCTCAGCTTTTGCTTTGCCCTTTCCTTTGACTGAACTAGGCCGATTAACATTATTGGCCTGAAAAGGGAGGGGCTTCACTGTACGAGGTACGAAGCTCGGATTGATATCTATCATCGGTAGAAGTGTCACTGGATCAATGTCCCCTTGAGCCAGCTTTCTCGCCAAGGCAGGTTCTATGTCACTTTGAAAAATCAATCAGTGCTAGAGTCTCCTCGAGTGATTATTCAGAGACTGACCCTCCGATATACGATTCCTCTTTATCGCCCCACTCAACTCCTGGAGGGATGCCCGTCAAGTTAACCAGCCTCTCATCCAGGGGACAATAAACACGCTGATACAAAAACACCTTCTCCGCCAGACTATATGCTTCTAGATACCCTTTTGGCACAGACTTCTTCCCTTCAAGCCTTATAGCCCGCACGACCTGCTCCACGCTCCTATACTTCCGTAGTAATGACCACGCAGTCTTTAGCCCAATTCCTGGAATGCTCGGCAGATAATCACATCCGCTAAGGATGGCCATAGCCCTGAACTGAGAATCCGACCATCCAAGGAGTGATATGCCCCCTTCAGCAGCAGTCACGGATCCAAAGTCGTCCCTCGAGATCGAGACAAGAGTACTTGAAATAGAGTCCAGCTTGAAGAGCACCTTTCGACATCCGAAGACAAGCAAATCTGAGTCTTCGGTGATGATGCCATCCACAAGACCAACGCGCTCCAAATACGCCATTTGAGCATCAGCCTCATACGGTGCGACCACGTATGACACATTCTCTGCGCGCAGGGCCTAAAGTAAAGAATGTATCAGACGAATGTCTAGCCCAAAGATTGACAACAGACTTTTATGAGTTGGTACGCCATCTGAGGGGTTACGTCGACACATTTAACAAAGTATTCTCGGGCTTCTTTGTGTCTTCCTTGGGATGCCAACGTCTTTGCTTTCGCAAGGTTTTCTTCCCTCCGCTGCTTGCGCTCGGTCTCGGTGCCCATCTTGGCCGGGAGTGGCCCACCGTCGAACACAATATACGGGCGAATTTTGTGATGACGTAGTAAGCGAACACGCTGCATAGCATAATCAACATACCTAAGCGAGAAGGTGAGCATACTGGCAACCGCGAAACAACCCCGGACAAGCAGAAAAACACTAACTTTGTAGAGGATTTTCCAGTGGCTATCTCAGTGGCGCAGGAGTACACGCCTCGGTGAAGCCAGACATAAGCATCCACCGCAAGTGTTTGACCAGCGAAGTCTGAGAGGTGTCGGTGAAGCTGGATTGATTTCAGCAATGGTAAAAGCCCAGATATTCCCATGATCGAATATTTGTGGCTCAGAAAGCCCTACCAGATGACGGATGAGGTGCAGAGTATTGGGAATTTAAGTTGGCAGACAAGTTCTTTGTCTGGACTACCTTGGACTAATTACTCTTCGGACTAGTGGACCAGGACCATTATAAACAAACAAGAACAAAGAGACGCGTCGCGTCAAACAAAACACATCTCATGACCGCGACACTATGTCGTCGTCGTCAAGACAAGTCATTGTCCTCGGGCGCTGGTAATCAGATTGTTTGAATCTGTATCCTTTGACAGATCCAGGGACATAGCCTACTTTGTTCAATTTGCAAGTAGTACTTATCCGAAGTCGGTTTGCATCGATGTCCTCAACTCCATCTGCCGCTGTTGGGCTATTTTGACGTTCACAATGATAAGTACTACTTCGGCACCTAGTGTTCAGATCATTGTCGGGTGTTTATGGGCCATACTGAAAGGGAGCTTATCGGCGGCTCCTAATAGATATTACAAACCCCTGCAGGTTTACTGCAGGTCACGGTGATGCATTGCATGTAATTAAATCGGACCAAGCTAACACTTATCGGACAAACCTACTACACACTTCTTCGAGGGTTGTAGGGCTTTCAATACATGATTAGACCCATTGGACCCACACTTCTTCAAGGGTTGTAGCCGATACAATCCTGAATTGATCCTGAACCACATGCATCCCCACGAGGCACTTCAGTGACAATCATTATCCATAGAACCGGGCCTGTGGCGGACCTTCCCGAACTGCGCAGCGTGCTTCCTTGAATATAAATCGAGCCTGGCCCGGTAACAAGCGCTCGAGAAGTACTCCTTTAAGACTAAGTGACACGCCGGTATGAAAGAACCCTCTAGAAAAGTTTCAGCATACTACCCTCGTGTAGCAGGCCTAGCCCCTTTACTCCATTCCACCATTCCTTCGCAACCAGAAGCGCACGATCTTGGGTCTTTAACTTTAAAACAGTCAGCCACTCTCTGTCAGCACAATTTATAAGTACTGCGTGTGCGCGTGGCGAATACACTGCCCATCCAGGCTCAACAGGGCCCAAATCATCATGGCTTCTGGAGACACTGAGATGGTGCAGCTGAAGAGTACGTCCATCGGGCATTGTAGTCGTGATAGGACGCTGGTGTGAGATGGCGCGAGAAAGTCGGACTATGTCCAATGCAGTTTGGGATGTAAAATCAACCTGTGCATCGGAAGCGGATATTGCAGAAGCATGAGGGGTGGCAAATGAGACCGGAAGTTGTGGGGTGCTATGGGCCTGGTAGAAGCGTAAACATTTAGAATCAGCCAAGTTTCCGAGGGCCCACCCTTCCTAGTAACATATCCCGCAGCACTGTGACAAGTAAATCTCCTCCGGTCAGGGCCAGCTCCACGGACATTGAAGGAAATGTCGCGCTTTCTGGAACAACCTGCAGTACAATGAGTTATGCATGATTATTGTTATTGATCGCCGTGTTACTCGCCATTCTCTCGCAACCCCACACGCTTCCAGCATCTATCCCTTCCTTCTTCTCCATCATATCAATGACGCACACACCTGTCACATTTTCTCCTCGCATCAGAGCTCTCTGGATAGGCGCCGGACCTCGATATGCAGGCAGTAAGCTTGGATGAACATTAAGTCGCTGACCTGGAGGAAAGAGACGTAGGAGTGAAGGACGGAGAATACGTCCGAAGGAAGCAGTGACAAGAAGATGAGTTTCACTGGCAGGGACGGAGACATGAGCTTCGTTGGTATTCATAAATGGTGGGGGAGGCTGCGGAGAACATGAGATTGGTTCAGCAAGAAAGAAAGTAATGCGCACCATCCAACTCCTGAAGTCAACCTTTCGTCGCGGTATAGTGTGAACTGGAACCTCGAGAGATTCTCCAAGCTGTTTGAGTGGAGCTGTTGAAGCAACCGTAGATATATTACTGCTATGAAAAAAACTTGCATACGCACAAACCGATAAATGAGAACCCCGTCGACCAGTTTTCACGTCTGGGTTGGTAGCGATTGAGATGGACTGCCAAACATCTATATTACCCGTCAACATGAACCTTGGATTGCCTATGTTATGAGCTACACTTACCTCGGGCGTCGTGCAATTGCTTGAAGACGTTACAAGAAAATTCGTCGCGACCGAAGAATAGGATGTCGAATGGCTTCTTTGCGGCATTACTACTGTAGAAATGGGCGTTCAAGCATTTTATTAACAGGCGTCTCCGCGTGGAATTGACCCGCACAGAGTTATAAAACGTCTGACTGCGCATATCCGATCTTCGATGGACGCCTACCCACCACAGCTCGAGAAGCGATCTGCAAGGGCAACGTATTGATTGGAGGAAAGTGGATCATGCTATTGGCAAGGCATCCGCCGAGCTCTCGGTCGGCGAAGCTTTCGTCGATAAGTTCGCTTTCTTTCTTTGGCACAATATGTCCAGAAGGTTGGCTACGAATTACATGGGACAGATAATAGGTTTCTTTCCCTTCATTTCACCAGTACTCCTGCACTTGTTCGCGCTCGTTATGTGTTATATCCCGCCTTACTCAGTGTTGCTGCAACCTTATTCACCTGTAGCCATGCATGCTCCTGAGTACGCTCGCCAGCAGATTTTTCCGTTCACAGAACTTTGAACCAGGCTAGTGTCTTGGACAACAATCTTTCATTCTACCACGTGGCAGGGCACTGCCAGATGTCAAATCATATCGGGCAGAATGTGGCAGGCCGAGGTTCCGTCAAGGTTCTGTACAAAGACATTGGCAATGATGCCAGCAGCGCACAAAAACGAGAGTAATTAATTATGCGTCATCGACAGGAAACAATGTTGCAACGCAGGACAACATAAAAAACACTTTTTTCACCAAGTTTCAAAGAAGGACGGGCGAATGGCAAATCGGCTCTTATATCCATCCTCGGATGCGGGCGCGGGCGCCGTTCAGAGGAGAGGCATAGAGGCTCTTATTACGGTATTCTGAGTCACCGGCTGCGTGTGCATTAAATTACTGCTTTGACAGTCAACAGAATTTAGGTGCGTACGCTTGAAGATTCGTGACGCAGAGACATGATCACGCTGTATTGCTGAGAGCGCTGGACGAGGTAAAACTGGTGTGGTAGAAACCACAACGAGCGCTGGTGACGACGGTGAAGGCGTCGGCATCCAGTTGACAACTGTGATTCATTGAAACAAGGCACTTTCTGTTACTTATTCTGAAGGTCTAACAGGAGGGGCAACGCACCCTTAGGTTGGAAGGCAGTGATTGTGGGTCCTTTCTGTTTCCTCTTCAGGACGCCAACCCCAGCGACATCATTTTGACAGAAAGCCATATTGGTAGAGGGAGAATGGATATTATCCACATTTTCATTTTCTATGAAGTCACGTCAACTCCATGAATGAGAAGTAGATCAATTCCTACCCTTGCAATTTATGTATTGCTGAGATGGAGGTGGTGAATGCAGTACCTTGGTGTCGGAAGGAGCGGCGGTCCCAATCCGTTGGACACAGGGTGACGAAACCTTGAATACGTCAGAGTCCTGCCCAACCGACATTGGTGAAGAACACGGGGACAGAACTACTGCACCGTTCTCGCTATTCTGTGAGACAGTGTCTACATTGTCCAAGAACACGCCGCGGGTTGAGTCCAGATGTCATAAGAGCATGTGAGCGTCGGAATGAAATTCATCAGCGGGACTCACATACCTTGAAGCTGCATAATGCGACGGCTCACCCCCGCCATCGCTTTTGCCCGACGAGCTTCTTTGGCAGCCTGGTCCGACAATGGAACGCTATGATGTATCTTCACGGCATCTAATGTAAGAGAAGACACTCTGGACTGAAACGCCCCAAATTTCCTTGTCATCTGTTCACGCAAGAGTGCCACTTCTTTCTCGGTCCGATTCTGGTCTTTGACCTGGTCAACGATCTGACTACGAAGGTGATCCAACGACACATTGGTCTTGGTATAATTGATCGAGGCCAAGTTCGAGAGTTTTTGCAGGTCCTGACGCAAGGCAGCGTAGTCTTTCTTGCACTCAATGTGACCCTGAATCTGAGTAGTAAATTGAGCGCGAAGGTATTTTTGGGGAGCGTCAAAATCTTTATAACTCCGCGCGCATTCAGGAAGTGGTTGGTGGTCTGGACTAACGTGGGCTGCGGACGTCTGCAGTGCACCGACCATGTCACGCAGCGTGCTCATTTGACCTTGCTGGGTGATCATGATACTAGACAGGTGGTGTAATTGTCGACCCAGTTCCTCACTATCAGACGACGCCTTGGTATGGGTCTCGAATGGTTCGTCCTTGAACTGTGCCAAAATCGATTCATGAGCATTGGTGAGCAAAGCGATTTGATCCTCAACTGCGGACAGCGATGACTCGAGCGAGGCAACAGAACGACGCAGAGACAAGGTGTCTTGTGAGATAGAAGCCAATTGACCTGAGAAGATAAGGAGAAACTGATAGAGCAGAGGAAAAGATGCAGTGGAAGATGTCGTGTCCGATAAACCCAAAATATGGCCAGAGTCAGGGGTGAAATGATCCTGTATGAAGCCTTCACTAGCATGATCAAATAAACCTATATTGGAAGCGGAGGTGCGAGTGTTTAACGGTCTGCACGAAGAGCCGTCCGACAGTCTGTTGAACGGAAAATAGATGGTCGTGTTGGTCAGACCAGTGGCTAGAGACACGAGTCCGCGAGCCTCAAGGGCGGAGAGGAAGGCAAGTAGGGAAAGGAACTGGAGAGGATCAACAGCCATGCTGATGGAACTTAGGGATAGAACTTCCTGCAGAAATTTGCGAGGAAACGGACTCTCGAGATGTGGAGACTCAACGTTATGGCAACAGACATGTTTAATCGAGACTGGTCTGCTTCATGATCGGTCAGTTCTGAAATCTGTGCCATGTCCCTCGACCCAGGATTCATCATGTAGCTGATTGGTATCAAGTGTGCTGTATATACCAATCATGGGTCTTGACCCAGTGAAAAGCCGTCTCGGTTATATATGGCCAGGTCTGGTGAGACTCCACGATAAGTTACTTTTGTGTGTGTCGCCGTTGTCGATATGATGAGTTAGGGCGGTCAATGAAAAACAATTTTGATCGCATCGCGTCTTGCATCGTGACTTCGCTTTGCCGTTGTGCATGTTGTTCACCAACACTGTGCACTTTCCGATTACGTTAGGTGGCTCCCATGCTGGACAACTCCGATTCACCGGCAGCATATCTTCATGTATGGTGCGCAATCGAGTCTCAAAACAAATCGTCAATATATACAAGGCATTTGTAACAGTTCTAGGCAAGTTCGAGGCTACAAAAGTCAAAAGTGGTGGATCAAGGAGTATTAGTATCGAGCGTGTGCTGGCCCTCTGGCTCAGATGTCGGTCCCATACTGTATAGTTCAACTGTTTGCTCATGAATACGTCGACCGAGCCACACAAACCAACAACCCACATATCGTCCATTAGTGATCGCAACGGATGATCATATGCATACAAACAGTATAATGTCTACTCTATCTTGCGGGCATTTCAAGACAACAAGGTCGGCGACGATGAATCAACGGATGAAAAAGCTGTGTGCAACAGCGAGCGCACATACGACCGAACATGCCACGAATCCAAGAGGATATCCTGACGGATCGTCTTTGATGCCAGCCGCCCAAAGCTACATTGTGTGTGAGGATGTCATTGTACCACCAGAGCGCAGAACTAATACTCACATATCCGCCAAGAACAGGTCCAAAACAACGTGCAAGACTGACTATACTTTGCGCGACACCGTTTGCAAAACCAACGGCATGTGGGGGTGTCACTGTAGATACCGTCTATGAGAACTTCATTCTTGCACACAAGCTCAATAAACGCACTATAATTAAGGAGGATGGATATGGCGGTGTAACCAAACGTGTTTCCGCAATAACGTACAGCTCTGCATACATGTCAGCAATGCTCAGGTGGACTGTCCGGACGTCACTCACGTGCTCAGAGCCAGCGCTGACATAAAGGAGTCAGCCATGAAACAGGAGGACAAAAAATCATATCATACCTGCCATAAGAACGAAACTTCCTTCGTTATTAGAACTTGCGAAACCCCGATACATAGTAACAGTAAGGTATGCCGGTATGAATAGCAGGGACCCGAGACGAAACATTGCGAGGTGGGAGAAACGTCCTCGAGGGGGTCTATGAGTAAGTGCTATCAGGGGGGCGATCTACAAAAGAGCCAGAAAAGACTTGCCCAATGTTTCTGAAAGCACTAAGTCAGCAGAGCGACAATCAAAAGATGAAGTGGTCATACGGATAGAGATAAAACTGGTATACAATCTGTGCTAGGCACATGAGAGCAACTGCAGGACACCATCAGCAAATAGCCTTCAAGTCCAGTAACTCAATCCATACTAAGCTGGGAGAAGTGCCCAGGATTGAGGTTCAGACCCCCCGATTCGTAGTCGCTGATTAGAGGTCAGCAAGATGCATGCGGTATTACCCAGACCACGCACGTAACAAGATATGACAAGAACACTTGATCGTGTGTCGTGCTGTGAAGCGCTAGCAAACCGTACTGGAAGATGACAACCAGAGGCAGCTGCGAGGTCAACGATGGAGGCTTCCCTGGGGGAACCTCCGACTCTGCGACAGGTTGACCATGTTCCATGATTGGTAGTAGTGAATTGGAATTGTCACCAGCGGGCTCTTGGACACGGGCCTGGGCATCGAGGACGATGGATGGCGTACGCACTCCAGGGTGCGAGAAGATCGAAGGGGAACGCAGTGCGAACGGTACCCCATCCAGTGCGGGAGAACCCATCGTTGCTGAGTGTATGCGCGAAGATTGCCCAAATGTTATCACAGATGAGCGCTGGCCGGGACTGCCGATTGCGCTTGCGAGGTTACGGCCAATGGAGCGCCCTCGATGCACAGGAGATGATGTGATGGAATTTGGAATGCCTTCATGTTCAATATACTCGGAGTCGACGTTCATATCTAGGTGTTGCTCAGGTTCAAATGATTCGTCGTTATCCACATTCATTGCCGCTGCCACCCAAAGATCAGCAATGTTTGTCACCGCGTTCTCGTTTGCCATTAATAGTCTCTGAGCAAAGTTGAGGTCGCCGGGATCCGTGAGTGATGCCGGTCCCTCGAATGCACTTCCGTGCCTCCTTCGTATAGTGCTGGCAGTGCTTACACGCCTCGCACCAAGCGTCGTCGTGCTGACCGTGCTTGTCGCCCTGTTGCCTCCCCCATAACCATATGCAGATCCATTGGTGCGGGTGATCCTGGAGAAGTTGCGCGGGTTGTCTATTGGGGGCGATGTGGATGTCGTCAGTGGTACTGGTAACGACGGCGTTTCGGTAAATGAATCTCGAGACCCGAAATAGCCAGACAGTTGACTGGATACTTTCCGCGAAAGGGAGAGCACCAAGCCAGACTGTGGAGCATCGTCGAGGGTGCTGGGGGTGGTGATATCTTCCTCCTCTTGAATGGTTGGGTGTCGATCTTCAGGCTTTTCTAGCGGGAGACGAATTGCGCCATCGCGCGGTCCGCCGTCACGGCCCAGAAACAGGGACAGGAATGACCCTGTGGAATAAGTGAGTGATTGTGTGATATTACCTTTGCGAAAACGCACCTGTCAATGTGATGCTGGAAGCCACTGCGCACGGGAGTAGGTACGGGTACTCCACCAGTAGCGGCACTTGGCCAAACACGCTCGGCCACTTGTCTGCAGGCTTCTCAACTAATGGATCGTCAGTAAGACTAGTATACCTTTGCAGAAGGCACTCACATGACCCTCCAATGATGGCGCCGGCCACACCACCAAGTCCCCAGCAAAATCTGGTCGTAATGTCAGTACCAAAATCTCAATCAGGCGATTGGTACTCGCCCCATGATAGCGTATGCTCTCCCCTCATTCGTCATATCCGTCACTGTAGTAACGCACCCGCGTGCAACTCCGACAGCTCCAGCGAAAATTCCCTGCAATAATCTCACCGCGATCGCTTGCCGCAGGGATGTGCACGTCCCAAAAAGCAACACTGTCACTGCACTCCCAAACAAGGACAATGTCAGCACCAATCTACGACCATGTCTATCTGCTGCAGTTGCCTATTGCTCCGAATCAAAGTCAAACCAATAACGTTAGTGCAGAAGAAGGGAACCGGACATACCCATAATAATGAGGTCAGGAACTGCGTCAAGAAGAACGCAGACACTGTGGTGATCCGTTAAAGAAAGTCAAATACTAAAGATGGTTAGCAAGAATACCAAGTATTCCAGTCCAAAAGGCGATTTGGGCTTCGTCGCTGATCTCGCCAAACCCTGAATCCGAGTTCGTTAGTCGGACAGCAACGATGTCACATGAGATGGCGCACCTTTGACCATGAAAAGGAGAAACGGCATAGCAACGTTGGCAGAAAGAAACTCTCCAAGCATAGTCTTGACGCTTGATCAGTCATATGACGAAAGTGCGTGCAGAGACTTACGATGGACAGCACAATCATAGATAATGCTGGTAGCGGAGTGGAGTCGGACTCGCTGCCGCGAAGAGCGTTGGGTATTGGAGGTCTTTCAAGAATTGGAGACTTAATAGCACTCTCCACGTCCGTACTCGTCCTCCAGCGGGAGACAAAACTCTGCCTTCGATGGTTCTGACTGCCCGATGCTCGTCTTGTGCTGCGCTCTAGCCCAGAAGGGTCGCCGTCCTCTTCAGTGTCGTTCCGCATGCCAAAAAACCTTGTTGGGGGTGCGTTTAAAGATCGACGGGTGCCGACGTTTGGCGGTTGGAGCGGAATACGAGTGGACATGATGAATATATAAGTGACTTGGAGTGTCTTACAAGTTTCTGTCCTGCCAATCTGCAGAACGTAATGAATTGACAAAAAAGGAAAGTGCTTTGCTGTGCCCGCGCCGCGCAGTGTCCGCTTGCAAATTCCGCCGCCCCCGACCAGCCTTGGTCGTTTCCAAAAGTTGAAAAACGTTTAATCATCTGGCAAGCGCTATCGACTGGCAAAAACCACTCTTCACAATGTTTGAGCTTCTGTTCTGAACTAGGCTAGGCTACTGGGCTAAAGGAAAGCAGGAACATCAGGAGCAGCGTGGTATGTACTTTGTGAGACTCGTTGGGTTGACTTGTGCGTGTCCATAATCGGGTGATCATGTCTACACGGACCGTACGTATGCATGGTTTTTAATACGGATTTCAAAAAATTATAGTACAACTCATACCCAGTACAGTCCGATTACAGCCTCAGGTAGCCCAGGGCAACACTTCCTGCTTCACCGGTTGCGATTTGAGCATATGCCACTCCTTGTGTCCGACGCGGCATTCCGTGTTTTTCGAGTGACTTGGTGAGTCGCTACATTTTCTCTCCGCATTTATTGAAACGAGGAATGCAAACGATACACTAGATAGGATATGTCTCATCTTGAACTATACCATGTTCTTCCACCCTCTCCTGAATCGAGTCTAGCTTCTCGTAAAGGGGTTTACAACTTGCATCATTTAGCTGGAAGAGTAAAATTTCCATACTCGAGCACTTCAAGCCCTCTAGGGCGCCCATATCAGTGCTCGATTCACCTGACGTGAAGTTCCGTGAACGTTCTCGATTAGCAATCCCACGACACGCTCAGCATCATTTTCCTTCCCCCTATATCGCAGCGTGACTGCCATGCGCCGGATGCAACGCTAGGGTGCTCGTTCTATGCTAGGACAAGTCCGATGTTTTCAAACCAGTAATCAAAAATCTTATTTCATTCAGTCCGCGGGTCTGGTTTCAAATCTAACTGGGTTCCTACTCAGCATCAAAACCCACAGCCTACCACGGACCTCATCTCATTCCCGTTCCTCCTGATCTTGCTCTCATAGAACGTTCTCGTCGATCTTTTAGCTTTTGTTTTCCTTAGAAATCTTTCATTCATTTTCTCAAGATGTCGATCGTCGCCGCTCTCCCCACCAAGTTCATCCTCCCTGACCTCGTCTCCCACTGCGATTTCAAGCTACGCATGAACCGCCACCACAAACAGGCTACTGCTGAATCAAAGCGGTGGCTTTTCCGTGGAGACAACCTCAGTCAGACGTCGCGCAAGGCGATTCACGGACTCAAGGCTGGTCAGCTCACATCTATGTGCTACCCAGACGCGGGATTCTCTCAGCTTCGTGTCTGCTGCGACTTCATGAACTATCTCTTCCACCTCGACAACCTCTCAGACGACATGGACAAGGCTGGAACCAAAAGCATTGCAAATGTCGTGCTAAACTCGCTTTATCACCCGTACGACTACTACTCGCCTGCCCGGTTGAATAGAATGACCAAGGAGTATGGATTCATTTCTTGACCAAGACCTGGCTAATTGAGTGTGTTACAGTTTCTACAAACGTATACTTCCTACTGCCTCCCGTGGAACGAGCAGGCGCTTTATAGAGACAATGGACTTCTTCTTCCAAGCTGTGCACGTGCAAGCCATTGACCGGGCTAAAGGCGTCATTCCTGACCTCGAGTCCTATATCTCCCTGCGTCGCGATACCAGCGGATGCAAACCCTGCTGGGCACTTATCGAATACGCTAACAATCTCGACATACCCGACGAAGTCATGGAGCACCCGATCATCCAGAGTCTCGGCGAGGCCGCCAACGACCTAGTCACTTGGTCAAATGCAAGCATTTCAATCTATTGCTTTTCTCGCGCTAACTCCCAGTTTAGGACATCTTCTCCTATAACGTGGAACAGTCAAAAGGAGATACACACAATATGATATCTGTTGTCATGCACGAGGAGTGCCTTGACCTCCAGTGTGCCGTCGACTTCGTCGGCGAGCTCTGCAAGCAATCTATCGACCGCTTCAATGAAAATCGCGGGCTTATTCCTTCCTGGGGTCCCAAGATCGACAATGACGTTGCAATCTACGTCGGCGGTCTTGCAGACTGGATTGTCGGAAGTCTGCATTGGTCGTTCGACACTACGCGGTACTTTCAGAACTCTGGTCGTGAAGTTAAACGGACCAGGGTTGTCAGTCTCTTTCCTCGAAGCAAATGATTCCCAGAGCAATGTTTCAGCGCTGCTGGTAAGCGTCACATACAACTCATTACTAATTTATCACTGAGTATCCACTGTCACAGCCGGTCAGCTCCCCACACTCTCTTGAAGACCGAAAACACTCGTAGATTTGGTACTCGGGACCTGTCTCTTCACATTCCTTTAGATTCTTTTCTTGGACATTCAGAGTATCCATTGTCGCAGCTGGTCAGCCCACACACTCTTTTCAGGACGGGAAACACTCATAGTAGTCTGGCACTCGAGTTTCTGGACTCACCTATCGTTTCACATTCCTTTAGATTCTTGGACATTGATGGACTCTTTCACCATTACTACCAACTAGCCACACGCTCATTCATCTGTATCCTGATGTCGAACAAGAGTAAAACACCATATTATCCGTACTATAAAATCGAATGTTCCACGACGAATATCATCAAATTATATATGTACAGCACATCAAGATATACTAATGACCGGTATCATGCCAACGCAAGAAATATGCCAAGCAATGTGGGAAAGTAGATTCAAGCACTTCGAGGCTCCGGATTTCATGGTCGACGCACGTTATTGAGTACGCCGTGGTCCCCTGTAGGTATTTTGAGTGTAATGCAACGACCGAATGTGTGATTCTGTACCTGAAGATACCAGATTGAACGGTCGTCCATCCTTGTCGTCGAAACGTACACCCCTTGAATCCCAGCGGTTCCACCACCTCTGAAGAAACAAGGGGTGTTCCGTAATATTCGCTAAAGTCCCAACGTTGCGAATCCGGACCTGGGTCAGTTTAGGAAGTTGGGACTCATCGATCTGACACAAGAGATCTTCGAGCGGCTTCATGATATACGCGCTGAATATCGCCTGAGGGACGCCAACAGGATCTTCACTGATGGGGAAAATGCCAATCCGCTTCAGCGAAGGATGCGATAGCAGATCCAGAATGTGATGAGGAAAGATAGTAACAAAAGTGTCCAAGTTCGGACAAGTTGCGATGATTTCATGTAGTAATGGCGTGAATGCGACGGTGCGGACAATGCGCACTTTTGATCCGTGGGTTCGCAGGAAGTCTGGACTAAAGGGGGAAAACCCTTCCAGCCTTTGCAGGGACGGAAGTTGCTCCGGAGACTTGGAGAGCATCGTAAGGAAGGCATTAAGGGGAACGTTGCCCAACGACGCGTGCGAGAACGAAGGACTATCTCCGAGAACAAGCGTTTTTAAGTTGGGTAAAGTAAGGTAATGCGATGGTCTCTCTGTGAGGTTGCCATATATATTTGCGAGCGTCAGGCTTGTTATGCCAGTAGCCGTTCGAAGCACGCGCATTAGGTCACTCCAAGAGGGATATTCATTGGACGTCCACTCCATTCGTCGTAGTGATCTTGAGCATGTTTCGATGAGGGCATCTATGATTTCCGTTCGCGTCTGAGCCTGAGGTGGTGTGATATGGAAAGTGAAAGTTGGATTCATCGCCATGTAGTAGTTGCTATTGATTAGAACTTCGATGTTTGGCGTACACCGCAGGATTCGCACAAGTGCGTTTAAGCATTGATCGGACGGGTTCGACAGTTGCAAATCAATCCGTCGAGTGCACGTTCCCAAAGGGTTCGTTATCGAATGCCTGCGGCTTTCTTCAAAGCGGTTGGCGATGACAGCTACTTGCTCTGCCGACGTCAAGTGAAGGTGCTCGTGGGAAAGCTCTGTGACAACGTTATGCCACACTTTGCAAACCAAAAGGAGTGCTGAGTGAGTCTTCACGTCGCGGTTCAAGAATATGACAATGTCCCGAACTTCCGAGAATGGATCTTGTCGGTCGGACGAAAGAACCCCAGGCGATTGGACGAGTGATGCTAGTATCGGACGCCATAATTCTACAGGCAAATCACGCAGCGTGCCCATCTCACCAATAGATGCGCTATGTCAGAGGTAAGCACTCGGCTTCGGCAGCGAAAACGTGGTATACACACCACACACCCAATATGACGAAGCGAGTAACAATAGTCACACGTCCGACTCGCTGTTCTGCCGACTCGTTTGTAGATCGCAGGCTAACTGCAGATATTTTTGAGATATGCGTGAAACCTAATGATCGTCATACCTGCCGTGCAACTCAGAAGTGTTTCGAAAGTTTTGGTAAAAAGGAAAGGGACCCACAATGATAACTGATTAGGCTAACCGGCTGAAAGCGGTTGTTTATTTCTAAAGCTTTTGCCAAACAACGTACGTCCTACATATGATAGTTTGCCGATATCCAATGTTTTCAAGCAATTTTCGAGCAGAACATACGCCGCGTACGCGTAATACGTGCAAGCAGTTAAAATGTCTGGAGACTCCAAATCAGAACCTGCTTTTGTGAAACGGAAGGCCAAGGCAGGCCCTTCAGCGTCTAGAAAACGACTCAAAATGCAGCCCACGTCTTTGGACGGATTACCTTGGAAGGCCGTCCGTCGACCCAGTGAGACGGGCCTTGATGGTGACGATGGAATACTGGAACTAGAAGAAGTGGAGAATGTGGAAGTGGTGTACGAGAATACAGAAGGAGGGAGAGTCATGAAGTTCAATGTGAGCGGCAGGACGCAGGGCATCAGATGGACATTAATCAGCGCTACTCTAGGTCCTTGAACCATCGAACAAAAAAACAAAAGGTACTGAAGTCTCCGGGCCTGAGGCAGACATGCCATCTTCTGCCAACTCGGAACTACTAAATCCTTCAGTGTCGTTTGACTGTGGGTTATCTATTATGCAAGTGATCTTCCTGATTTTCTGACCTTTCGATCCCCTTCAGCCGAGTCTTTGCTGCCCAATTGGCATGCTTTTTGTATGCATTCTCATATTTTACAGGTTCTTAATTCGCGCGGGTTTCTTACACCCACCCCAATACAAGCCAAGTCACTCCCAATAGCTTTGAATGGGCGGGACATCGTTGGAGTGGCAGAAACCGTTCGTTTAATTTTCATCACTGTCTTCGCTACTCTTACGGTATACTTTTCAGGGATCCGGAAAGACGCTTGCATATGGGCTTCCCATTCTCCACCGTATCTTATCACATCCCCGCCTGCCAAGGACTAAGCGGAAACTCCAGGCACTTATCTTAGCTCCCACCCGTGAACTCGCCCTACAGGTCTCTGATCACCTCAATGTATTCGCACGAGTTATTGATACAAAGGCCGAACAAGACGTCGATATCAGAAACACCGAGGCTAAGGAAAAACAACACAAAAATATTACTCCGCCCCTCGTCAGCATTGCTGCCATAGTCGGTGGAATGTCGGCGCAAAAACAGCGGCGTATACTCGACAGGGGTGTTGACGTGTTAGTAGCGACGCCAGGTCGGCTGTGGGATATTCTAGAAGAGGTTTGTGACTTATGTTCCAATTTACCTTGTCAGATTAAACACGTTCTCTTCCAGGATGAGGGACTAGCAAGACAAATCAGCCAGCTGAAGTTCTTAGTACTGGATGAAGCCGATCGTATGGTCGAAGCGGGACATTTTGCTGAAATGGACAACATCCTGCGGCTCACGATTCGAAAATCCCAGTATGCGTTGTGATATTCTTGTAGTCATTGAGATGTTGACATGTTCCACCCCAGAGAAGATGAAATTGAACCCCATGAAGCTCCGGGGGATTCTCTCGATGCTCATCAAGGCACAGAGAACACTGGGGCTACCTCTGTGGATGCACTGCAAACCTTCGTCTTCTCGGCTACTCTCAGCAAGGATCTCCAGAAGAACCTGAAACGAAGTTATCGCCAGAAGGGCTATAAAAAATTGTCCAAACCGGCTAGCACACTCGGTACGTCCATTTCCGAACGCTATCAAACATTGCTAAACAAAACGACCAACAGACGACCTTCTTCTCCGCCTTGACTTTCGCGACCCAGATCCCGCTGTAATCGACATCAGCCCCGAGGGAGGCATTGTCTCTACACTCAAGGAGAGCAAAATCGAGTGCCTTTCCACAGATAAGGTGCGTGCGCAACCATACATCCGCGGATAGCGTTTCATACTCCACAGGATGCATACCTGTACTACTTCCTGTTACGGTACCCTGGCCGTTCCCTCGTGTTCTTATCGTCTATTGATGGTATCAGGCGTCTCAGTCCGCTGATGGAGCTTCTGAACCTTAAGGCCTTTCCTCTCCATTCTCAAATGGAACAACGCCAGCGCCTCAAAAACCTTGATCGGTAGTTTTCATGTCCACCGTAGACATTGAATAGACCCGTGCTAATACAAATGCCACAGGTTCAAAGCAACCACAAATGCTGTTCTTCTGGCTACGGATATTGCTGCCAGGGGCCTTGACATACCTGCCGTTGACCATGTCATTCACTATCAGATACCACGTTCTGCTGATGTGTTCGTCCACCGCAACGGGCGTACTGCTCGTGCGATGCAAAAAGGTTTTAGCTTGTTGATGTGTGCCCCCGACGAGCGTCGAGTGGTAAGGACACTGTTAGCTAGCCTGGGTCGCAGTAAGTAACGGCAATTTTACTCGCTCGTCGTACATTCAACACACGCACTATCAGAAGACACAGATATCCCTGAGATATCAGTAGAACTCACCCTTCTTGATAAGCTCAAGAACCGTATATTGCTCGCTCGACAAATCGATTCCCAGCAACACAAAATAAAGAAGCAACATCATGAACGGAACTGGCTGAAGGAAACGGCGGAAGCGATGGAGATAGAGCTTGATTCTGATATGTTGAGGTGAACGATCATCCCGCACCAACAAAAATGATGATGCTAACAAATCGGTATAGCGAATCCGCAGATGAAAGTAACCCATCAAAGCACCGGAAAAAAAATAATGACGCAAAGATGGCAGTTTTGAAAGCCAAATTAAAAGAACTCATGTCCCAGCCGCTCCTTAGCCGAGGTGTCTCGACGAGGTACATCACCTCTGGAAGCCGACCGATCGCTGACGACATTATTTCGGGAGATGGTAAGTCCTTTGGATGTAAGTCTTTCCCCTGACTCTTACTGCGTTGTATAGTTCATGAAACCATGTTGGGCCTCAAGAAATCGGAAGCCGGAGACGACTTAGTTGCCGCCGCCAAGCAAAAGTCAGTGCACAAAAAAGTACATGAAGAACCAGAGGAATGGAATGGCTTCGGTTCATGATACATGCCTTGATGGCACGAGGATTTACTATATACAGTACGTATTTTCCTTATCATGAGCGGTTTTCCGGTGCTCACTGGCGGTGCATAAGCAGCTGCGACATCGCTTACGCATGAGAAGCTACGTCTTATCATTTCCATTAATCGAGTGTCGAAAGACGTGTTGGGTTTCATTTTGGCCTAGATCATGGTGACAGATGAACCATCAACCTACAAGGTTTAAATGATGATGGCACCATGCGCGTTAATTGATTTTGAGACTATTGGCCATGCAGTTGCAGGTCTCGGCCTGACATTTTTGTTTGATGCTATGGCGCAAATGCCACGCCTGTCACAGTCCCAAACACGAGGGGTGATTGCCGCCCAAGAAAGATACCGATTGAAAGAAACTCCCCAATCATGAACTATTCTTTGACACCGTAGTTGTTGTAAGGGCGTCGTAGCACTCGATGGTTGCGAATGAGAGTTTCACGTCTTTGTTCGGTTCGGGTGAAACACAAGCAGTGTGAAAGAGCAAGGCACTTGCCCGGGGGGGGTTACCTTGGAGTCATATATAAACTCCGACGCTAGCCGTAGCTGGCAGTATACTTATAGCACATGCCTCAAACTTGGTATGATGCTGATAATACCATTATATACCCAACATGCTATCGTATCCCCCATCCCCCATCAGGGTTACAATGACTGTCACCAATGCATTCGTAAAACTACGACGGAGCACATCAAAGACTGAATCCATCGACTCCACTTCGGGCGAGCCACAGACTCACCCCTTACTGCAAGGAGAGGGTGCTACGTCAAAATGCAAAATACCGCTGGTGCAGAACGACCTGTTCTTCTGTAGGGATGCAGTGGATGTTCCAAAGCTGTTGAGGGGGTCGAGAGCCAGCTTGTTCGAGAGAGCAGAGAACATAGGTGCAAATGTATTGGTAGAAGAAAGGTGTGTGGAGCTTGTGGCGTGGTGCTGCGTTTCTATTGCTTATACTTTGAATTAGCTGGGAATGTTCAATACGTGTCCCTAGGGACAGACGGCATGGATCTTTTAAAGTTCAGGTTCGTCATGGATTCTTTGTCTGCTTTGAGTCCCTGAGATCCTAAATCCCATTTGTCCAGGTCCGCTATCACGCCTCGGCTTCGCGATCGTCCCATCCAGATCCTCAAAAACCAGTTGCTTTGGATCGAGTCCAGAATGTGTCCGGACTCATGACAATCGTGGATCGCGAAGAATTATCACTGTAAAAGCGCAATGTCTGAACCCCCTGTGATACTTGCCTCTGCGCTCCTTTCTCCTGAAGGCATCTTTGTTACTATAGCATCACCATAATCACATGCATTGTACTCTAGCAATCACAGTCTGGTATTGTATTCATCTCATTTATCTCCATTCCACGCTCTGTCACCATGTTTTCTCAAAAGACACTGTGACTTTCACATACAAATAACTTATCTCGAGAAATTACGGTGGCACATTCAATTTACTCAGCTACAATATACAGTGATACAATCGTTTCAGAGATGACACCAAATCCGTGTGTTACACGACACAAGAAACATACACCATTCAACTTAAACATGCATTCATTTGTTCGCCTCTTCCGAGTATTTCACCACCTATTATCATACGAATCATTTCGCGGGGGGTAGTTTCCTGGCGACGGGAAGGAAGCCTGTTGTTGGTCCCGATCTCCACGCCGATGATCGTCATCGAACGCATGTTGTCCATAACGGCCACCATGCACCGGCGCTTCGGGGAACTCATGACCGTGGGTGCCACGATGTTCATCAGGGAACCCACCCGGACCGAACTCATCTGGAGGTGGCCCGCTTGGTTGCGAGTAATCGCCTACGCGCGAACGGTGTGACATAGAGTAGTCATCTGCAGGTGGAAAAGTGCTTGGCGGCGGATAGCCGCTTGTAGGTCTAGCGCTCGGATACCCGCCTGCAAATGGAACATTTGGTGACAGGGGTGGATATCCGCCGGAAGTAGCGCTTGGGTACCCACCAGGAGCACCCTGCACGTTCTGCATGTATGTGCTGTTCGCGCTGACAAACGACGACGTGGGAGGGGCCGGCTGCACGTAGGACGGTGCGTACTGGCTCTGGGCAGGAGGCGGATGGAATGATGACCCGCTCTGTGAATGCTGCGCATACGAACTAGAGGCATACACCGCTGACGGTGGCAGCGGGGCCGAAGGAGGCGCGTAGCTTGAGCTGATGCTTTGCACAGTCCCATACGAAGCGGTCATCTCTGGCCTCAAGTAGTAGGAACCAGGCTGCCCACTGGATTGGCCGCCCTCTCGTCCCGTCCCAGCAGATCCACCCACCATGTTCATCAGACCCTGCATCTGCGTAGCGCCAGGAATTCCTTGCACGAGACCCTGAATACCCTGCTGCGCCTGCGCATGAGAAGCGGGAGCACTCCCATCGGCGGCTAACCGAGTGTTGTCCTGCGCTCGCACCGATTCCTTCGTAAGACGTGCAAGTATGGCGTGCTGACTACGCCCGAGACTCTGCACCCACGATCTCATGTATTCCAACATATCACGCTGGATTACGGAAGAAGACTGGTGGAAGTCGGGGTGGAAGCTGCGGACACGATCAGTCCGTGCCAAAAATATGAAAGGAAAGGGACATACAGACACTGCAAAGCCTCATCCGTGACCTGATTCACGTTCAGTGAACTGTCATCCCAGGCCTTCGTAACCAAATTGACGGTATGTTTCTATCCGGAGACAATACTGAATACAGTTGTTTCATGTTGGGAGAGTGACTCACAAGAATGATTTTTGCGATATTGCCGGCAGGTTCATTTAGGATCAAATTCTGGAAGCATTACATTTAGTGAATAAAGTAATAATGCGCAGCTCCTCGAGATGCGGAGGAACGAGTTTACGTACGAAGTGATCTTTGCTAAGGAAAGAATGTGTGGGGTCGCTCTGTGCAGTGTGGGGTAAAGGGGTGATAAGGGATTATTGCGCATGTGTCAAGGTTGTTCGAACTCACAGCATACGGGTCGTTGAACACCTGCCGGAAGAGTGGAGAGATCGATGCGCGATATACAGAATGACGGCCAAGAGCAATGCGACAAAAACCGAGCATCGGGTTCCGAAGAGGTCGAAAACGAGGCAACTCAAGATCGGAACACGGAGGGACACAGAAACACTCGCGAACCAAACACTCCAATTACTTCCTTAGTGAAAAGTACTCACCTCATATTGATCATGATTATCGATTACCTCTGATGAGGCCGATGATAGTCCGGCCGTCGCATTCTCCAGGATTGGTTTTAAAAAGGGCTACGTTCCGGGTAATCAGCGACCGCAGCGGGGAGGACGCATTTTTCGGCAAATTCCTTACCTCCAAAGTAGTGAAAACGAACGCTGTTGGGAAGCCATCAGTACAGCCTAGCCATCAAAGAATCGATGACAAACCGACCAGAAATTGAATCCTGAATTTTCTCGACAACCGAGTTGAGCCCAGGGATCTTCTCTGTAACATCCATCAGTACCGGAGCTGCTTGTCATAAAAAAACGAATGTCACCTAACGTCCCCGATATACTTTTCATAACTTTGAAAGAGTGAGATACTGCATGAGGAGCGTTAAATTAAGGGCGTACCGGAATCTCTGAAGCTCAAGACCTGCCACAACACGCTATGCAGCTCTTGTGGACTCATGTCCTCGGGACGCCTATTACCGTTGTCTATCCCAGCGCGCATGCGCTCGATGCCTTCCATGTCGCGACCCATCTTATCGCCACTTCCACCAGGGAGTTTGAGGAAAGCATCGCGGAGCATGTCACTCGATGAATTAGACTTGGAGCGTGCACGATCAAATTCTTTATTAAGCTCCGTGACGGAAGCCTCACTCTAGAGAATGAAAGTGAGAAGTTTGATGTGTTAATATGCCAAAGTCATGAATCTTACGATGTGATCGGTAGCCTCTGCACGAACGCAAGTTCAATAGTTGCTAGTATTACGACGAAAGATCATTTGTGCTTACCTCCAAGCAAGCTGTAAATAAAGTCACTCGATCCGAAGGTCCCTGGATAGAAGCACAGTATATGTGGTTATTTCTCTACGATACCATAGCGTGAAAAGACTCACCTGTAACGATTGGTGCGACCATTTTTCCATTGTGCGCGCGCACTCGTACAGCATCACCAACATGCACGAATACATTGGTATGTCCCAAGGAAACAAGAGCAAGCTCGCAGAAATTGGAGTGGGCAGAGAAGTCTTCAAGGGTGTGAAGCTATTCGGTGAGATCAATTAGTGTTGGGATGAAACCAATGTGAGTTGTTCATAGCAAAACGGTAAACACCAACGATGTTGAGCGACGGGCAGGACCATATTGCTGCAATGTATATTGCATAGCCATCCCACATATTCGGTGCATATATGCATCACAGGTAGAGATTTTGAGATGAATGTTCAACTTACAGCTTGTCCAAGGAGCCTAAATGCCTCGTATTGATCCGCGTTATCTCCAGAACTCTTGTATTTCCTGCCGAGGTAAATGCATTGCTGGAGTACTCTGCGCACGAGGGCCTTGGATGTATCCCAACGACCATTTTCTGTCACATCCGTGAGCCACTCGAAGTCAAAAGGAAATGGAGGTGAAGAGACGAACCATTTGCGATATAGTTTTTCATTCCCGTCTGCGGATCGATGGCGAGTTCATCAGGCTGGCAAGAATGATATTAAGGTGAGTAGGGTAAGTGATAGGTAAAAAAAAAATATGTACATGGACAGGGCCGCGTAGTCTGGGGTCGTACTGCCGAGGGTCTTCTCCCTCTCCATAACCTTTCGGGTTATCAATATGTTCTGTCTGTGTGGTGCGCGTTGATACGTCGTATGGTAGATATGCCAGGGGCACTTACTGGCAAATAGGTACCGAGTCTCTCTGGCGTGACTTCAAATTCGCCAGTAGCATATCCGTTGGCCTAAAATAGAGTGAGAGCAAGTTTTAGGGGCGGCGATCGCACATACCATAAACCCGAGCACCATCACTAAATTGAGGATCGTCTGAAAATTTGTAGAATGATGTTATGAACATCGGGAGGCAGTTGTCACGACATACTTGCAAGTTCACTTTTTTCAGTGTACTGATGTCAACAGCCTATCGAACTTCATGAACTTGCCGCACTTTCAAACATTAGAAGAGTTGAATTACCTGACTGTAATCTCTCAACCAATTGCTATATGCTGATGGGTTAGATCATGAAGAAATGCAAGTTGACATCTGGAAATATGCACCCGAAGTATACGCGCTTAATGTCGAGGCCGCCAAACTTTGGACCCTTTCCGATGAGACTGGAGAGCGCGAAACCACCAACCCCCTTCTTTATGAGGTCTGCAAGTGCATCCTCCTAAATAGCACGATGATCAGTACGCCAGAACTTGATCGGGTTGGAGATCGCCTACGATATCTCCATGCCTAAATGCCTTGCCTTCGACAAATGCAAATCTACCAAACCGTCAATGAAAGAAGAAAGGGAATGAACTTTGTTGCTTTACGAAGGAATGTTGCCTGCCCCGAAGGCGTGCACGCCATTATTTGACAAACAGAACGCAAGTATGAAGAACAGCAGAAGAGGAAGCGTCGGAGAAATACTGGCTTGCATCGTTGCTGCGCCAAGTTGGATTCGACCAACCCCTTATATATGTCGAAGTGGAGAAGACCCCGAACGGTTGCCCCCTGGGCCAGGTCTCCAAGTTCTGCTTGGCAATACTATTTGTAACTTGCCACCGCAAGGCTGCGTCCAATTCCAAATTTACCGTTGATTAGGCTGGTTCATTGCTCGATCAACGCTAAATCTCGAGCTGTTGATGCGAAACGCCTAGTTATAGAAAAGCATCTAGAGCATGACCCACCAGAGTCTCAATATCATGCCCCGCAATCTGAAACTGACAATGCGCGGGAACGGAACGCCACGTGATTTGTCAGCAATCGGCAAATACCGGTGTAAAATTGAACTGTTGTGGTTTTTCTGTCTACGCTGTCTCTCGCATCTTCCGCCAGTGATTTAACGTGGCTTGCGTCTGTTCGTTGTAATCTTTAGACTCCTCATCATCACGCACTTTTGATTCCCTTCAGGTCAGTATCAAAATCATTGAATTTCAGTGCTTTTATTTAAACAAAAAAGTTTTAGCATCATTCCCTCATAATGACCAGCTCATCCGCTACTTCATCTCCTTCTCAGATTCACCAGAACGTCGTTCCTTCTGAAGTCGGATGGCAATTTGTTCCTCAGTATTACACTTTTGTTAACAAGCAGCCCAATCGTTTGCATTGCTTCTACACAAAAACCTCAACCTTCATTCATGGTACAGAGGGCGAGGACGTTAAGGCATGTTTTGGCCAGCAGGTATTTACTAATTTTCTCTATTCATCCCTTATAAAATCTTACAAGTCGCGTAGGAAATCCATAACAAGATTACCTCTCTTGGCTTCGATGATTGCAAGGTCTACATCCACTCAGTCGACGCTCAGTCTAGTGCCAATGGTGGTATCATCATTCAGGTCATCGGTGAAATGTCAAATCATGGTGACCCTTGGCGCAAGTTCGTGCAGACCTTCTTCCTTGCAGAGCAGCCAAACGGTTATTTCGTCCTCAATGACATCTTCCGCTTCCTGAAGGAGGAGACCGTCGAAGATGATGCCAGCGAACCTGAGGCTTCCTCTACTGCACCTTCTGAACCCTCACCTGAATCAGCTCGCGAGACAACTCCCCCGCCCCCTGCTCTTGCTCTCGAGCCCGAAGTCGAAGAGCCAACCACCATGGTCCCTGAACCCATTTCCCCACCCCCTGAGCCCGAACGTGCTCCTGTTGAGGTCAACGGTATTCATCACGAGCCTGAGATTAAACGGGAGCCCACTCCTGAGCCATCCATTCCTGAAGCTGACCCAGAGCCTGAACCCCCCGCTCTGATTGCGCCGCCACAAGCGCCTGCTCCTCCACCGCTTGTTGCGCCGCCACCAGTGCCTGCACCTCCCGCTCTGGTTACCGCACCACCAGCTCCTGAACAGGCACCCGCTCCTCAGCCACCAGCCCCTGCACCAAAACCTGCAGCACCAAAAACGTGGGCTAGCCTCGCTGCCGCCGACTCTAAGCGCTGGGGCGCACAGGTAGCTACTGAGTCAAAAGGGATGTCCGAGGTCCCTGCTTCTGCGGCATCTCCAGCACCACCGGCCGGCAGTGCCCCTTCTCCTGCTCCACGGAGAGAGCACTCGCACTCACACCCTCACACGCTTATCGCTTCTGTCAATACACTCACAACCTCCCAGTGCTTCGTCAAGGTATACCTCCCTCCTCTAACCATTCATGCATATCACTCACCAAGACATCTTGTCATTAGGGTGTCACTGAGGTCGTGTCGCAACAGCAACTGATAACCCTTTTGGCCCGCTTTGGTACTGTCAAGGATGTCGAGATCGTGCGCAGCAAAGCTTGTGCCTTCCTCGAGTTCAACAACCTTGATGCTGCCAAGAAAGCAATCATCGCTTCGCTTCCTGCCAACGCTGGTGGCGAGGGCGGATTGCGCTTCGATAGTCCCGAGGGCAGCGTCCGGATCATCGTTGAGACCAGGAAGGAGCGTGGCGACCGGCCTGTCAGTCGGCCACGGGGTGGCGCGCCTAACGGCGAGTCCAGGGGTTCATTCCGGGGCCGTGGTGGACCTCGGGGTCGTGGCGGCCCTCCGCCCCCCAAACAGTAAGAACACATGTGCATGGTGGTTCGGAGGGGTGAGGGGCGCTCATCTGCGTGGTATACTTGTTGTCCTAAGCTTATTTCATTTGCTTTTGTCCATGTAGACGTGCGTGGTGGACGTAATATAATGCGAAAACCACCCTCGTACTCGTTTGTTTTGCTTGCTGTCGTGTTTTGGTAGTGATTTGGTTAATGAATTCAGAGGTTTTCATCGTGTTGATTGCTGATGTGAAGTCTTGGCTAGTGGCTTCTATAAAAGCATGTTCAATTATGTAGTACTGCATGCACCTGTTCCTAGGCGACACCAGCAAAATTCTTGTTTGGTCAAGTTTGACGATCTCCGCCACATCTTGAGCATATCGTCAATGGCATCGACAGAGCCAACGCACGAAACAGTCATCAACGCCGAGCCCATTGACCAAGAACACCAAAATGACCAAGATGCCTCAGATGCCCAAGCCCAAATAATCGTATCTCTCCGTTCCCAAGTTACCGATCTCTTCTCGCAAGTCACTCAGCTCAACAGCAAGCTCGTCAAGTCCTACGACCGCGTGTCCGACCTCGAGGATCAGCTACACGATTCTGAGAGCTCTCTGCGAAATGCGACTGTCGCAGTCTCATCGCTCGAGCTCGAGCGCACCCACCATCTCGCTGCGCTCGACACAGGACTGCTCGTCGAGAAAGAGCATGTCACTGCTGAGTTGAACAGGCTTATGGAACGTGCGACGGAAGAAGCTGCGCAGCGTGGGCAAGCAGAGACAGCTAGGAGTGATATTGAGAAGGAACTCGATGATCTTAGTGCATCGCTATTTCAGCAGGCGAACACGATGGTCGCAGAAGCACGATTGGCGCGGGCCAACAGCGAACGCAAGGGGCGCGAGGCGGAGGAGGCGCTAAAGGGAGCTGAGGAAGCTGTCAAAGTGATGCAGACCCAGATGCAGGCTCTGCAGGCTGATAAAGAGGATGCAGAGCGTCAGGCGGAGGAGGCACGACTTAGTATGGGAAAGGGCAAGTGGGTCGAGCGGGACGCGCAGCTGGTTCAACAGTATCCGGGAGATGTACGGAAAATGCGCTTGGTGACCGTGCATGTCCCTTACGCAGAGTTCATTGCGTTTGTGATGCACCTTCGGGGACTACGGATCTCGCAGGTTACTTCGCCTGTTATCTCCACACTTCTCAGTCTACCCTTCCTTGCACGGTTGCTCACGGAGGATTCGTAAGTGACCCACGCGTCTTGTTCTTCGTATCATCTATTCATCATGATTTAGAGAACCGACCGTTCGGCTAGACTTGGCCCCTTCATTAAACTGGCTCTCCCGGCGGTCCGTCCTAGCAGCGATCCACACAGGGATGCTCATTGTTGAGCCGGTGCCATTCACATCTCTTGTACAGGAACTGTATCCCCATTCCCCAACAAACACACCCGTTTCCATTTCATGTGCCCTTTGCGGGGCTGCAATCGTGCGTGCCCAATCGCACGAAATATCACCAATATCCCCGCTCGCGTCCTTCACGCGCAGCCGCAACAGTAGCCGCCTCACGAATGGCAACCTTTGGTTCAAGAATCCACTTTCCAACTCCTCATCAAGTCATGCGGGACATGACGCAGATATCGAGCAGCCCGAGCAAGTATACGTATTCCGTCTGGCACCTGCCACCCCTGCCCCAGCTATAGCGCCTGTCTCTTTACCACTGCACACCTCGACGCCTTCCACCTCGACGCCTCCCATATCCAGACCATCAGCGAACCCCACGGGAGCAACCCGTACAAACTCTGCTCAAACACAACAGCCCTATCCGTTATGCACATCCAATTACTGTCTCCTGCGCCTCCGAAGTACATGTTCCCTGTGGGCTTTCGTCCGCACATGCGTCATCGAGCGTATATGGGAGGAGGAACTTGTTATACTTAAGAAGCCCGTGATTTCGGTTGCGAATGGGACAGAAAATACCCAAGAGCCAAGTAAAAAGAACTCTTCTACGGTTGCGGGTGAAATTGCTGTCCCTGCTGGTGAGAAGCCTCCTGTACCTCCCCGGCGCAGGCGGCTTTGGGAGATGGCGAGCGCGCTTGGGGAGAGGGCTGCTAGCTGGACTGAAAATTCCAAGGAGAAGGAGAAAGATAAAGACAAGGAGAAGGAGAAGGAAAAAGACAAGGAGAGGGAGAAGGACGAGGAAAGGGATAAGAAACTTGCGAGGAAACCTCCGCCGCCACCACCGCCACCTGCCCACCCTTCTGTTCCCCATCCACCTGCCCAATCACCCCCTCCCCTGCCCAGAAGGAGCGAAGGGCGTGGCCATTCAATTGACACACCCGCTGCCGTTTCAAATGATACTGACAGAAACGCTGGTTCTGAACCTGGGACGTCTCAGGAATCATTCACCACTCCCGTTGATGAAATGTCCTTTGCTCGCCCGTTTTCCGCGGATCTGTCTTCTCCACAAACAATAACACAGCCCCAGGCTCCGGCTTTACAACCAGAACGCCCACCCTCCCCACACACCATCCCCCTGCCAGAGACACCTACGTCACCTGTGTTCCGTGCCGTATCGCCACCTCCGCGCCCACGTTCTCGTGTTGCCTCTCCTGCTCCCCTGCCTTCACGCGTCTCTTCGCCAATACCTCATCGCGCCAGTACACCTATTGCTCTGAGTCGATCGAGAGCCGGCTCACCAGCTCCCCCACGCGCGGGTTCTCCGTTCTCGTCCTCTAGGGCCACTTCACCTGTACCGAATAGTGCTCCGCCCGTCCCCAGGCGAGCCCCTGCACGAAGAGCAGTTCCTGTACCTCCCACTGCTTCACAGGCCGAAGCAAAGGAAGGAATTCCGATGCCTTCGGCTGAAGTTAGCAAAGATGAGGTCCCATCGAAAATTGATGCTCCTGCTTCTGAGAAGGAAGAAGAACAAAAACCGTCTTCTCCCCGTGAACAGAAAGCTGTGGCGGGCGAGGACGCTGTAGAGCCCTCCACAACCAAGCATGACATCACCGAAACCCCCAACCTGTTACCTGATGCGAATATGAACGGATATCCGTATCCCGAAAAGCGAGCGTCCGTGGATGTTTCTCCCCCCACCACGCAAGCCACTGTTGTCAACCCATCCTCCGAAGCTAGCCAAGCCAGGCGTGCATCCGAGGATTCCAGCACACGCGAGAAATCTATCGACACAAGTAGTACAAAGCGCTCTTCTACTACCGATGAGGAAGGTTACGCCGGTGACGCGACATGGGAGGATCGTACGTGGAAAGAAATTGTACGTTTGAAAGAAGACATGTTCTGGGCGCGCGTTGGGGGCGTGCGGTAGAGCTCGAATCGTTCGTAAGTAGGATAGTGTGCCTACTCCCGCTACTCATCTATTTCATGGTAGGATAGATTTTGTATACCTACATGTGCAGTTATCTGGACTTGTTGTCGAATTTAAGGTTGACTACATCTCATCATGGTGCTATTGAATATATGGGAGATACTCCCAGGTACTGTAACTCCTGGTATCTCGTTCTTTGTCAGAATATTTATAATATTCATGGTCTATCACTCAATTTCGGTAGGGAACCCTTAATACTCTTAGCTCGAGACCAATCGAATGGCGACCTCGATATCTCTTGAAACAGAGCGCGTCAGAATTTAAATATGGCCTAGGGAAGGTAGCATAGCCTTAGTCTCCTCCCAGTAACGTGCAGATAGACCATCCTTCTATAAATTTCAAAACAGCAATCTCGGCAAGTTGCATTCCATTACATAATATGCTCGACACAGCTAAGCAAAATACTCAGCTTCAACTTGAACATTCAAATATTCATTGATTGTCTGACAATGTCCGAGTCCACAGCTGCGCATCAGTGGGGCTCCCCACCTGACGATCGATGATCTGCTAGTGCATAACAAGTGTCAGCAACTGTATGATGGTACAACAACTATGTCACCGAAATATCAGCTTCCATGTGCAAGGTTAGTGGACCCCGAGTTGTTGGGGAACATTACTCATGTCTACATCAGCAGATATGTTTGATCAACGCCCTGATACGCACGCCATTTTGCCTTGTGTGATGAACAGGTTCCACCAGTACTCGAGTACTCACTGTCGGTCAAGACGGCTGTCATGTCCTCCTGCAAATTTGTGCAGAGGTGATATTCACATCGGAACCGCTTCTCGCAGAAACTCACTACGTCCTGCGTTTTGTAGGTTCGTCCTATTTATACTCACTGGTCCACTATTGATATCACTCGTCAGTGCCAGGGCTGGAACTTCATCCCTAGCTACTACTGACCTCCTCACCGCTGTTGTTGGCCGTCAAAGGCTCGTCATACTTGAAGTTTATCACACGACCATGTACCGACATGCCAGTTGGGTTTGGCCTCACAGCCCGGTAGGATAGACTCATTTGTACCTGTACTTACATTCAATGTTGTGGCGTGCAGATAAATCATCACCGTATGCGCAAAACAGTAAACTCGGCAACAATCGAAGGTTTCATTCTACTAATATACTCGACAAATACTCGGTTTCAACTTGAGCATTCATTCATTCAGGCTCTGCCAACGTCCACAGCTGCGCATCAGTGGGGTTCCCCATGTGGTACTTGAGGATGATCTGCAAGTGCATAACAAGTGTCAGCAACAGCATTCAGGTACAACAATCAGTGAACTATAGTATCACCGAAAAATTTGCTTCCGTGTGCAATGTGTAGAAACCCTCAGTGGACCCGGACTTGTTCGGGACCCGGAATCTACATCACCCATGTGTACATCAGCAGGTAGGGTTGCAATGATTAACACCCTGATACGCACGCTAATTTTCCTTGTGTTGTGAACAGGTTCCACCAGTACTCAGTGTCGGTCAAGACGATCTCCATGTTCTCCTGCAAATTGTGCAGAGTTGAGATTCGCATCGGAACCACTTCTCGCAGATACTTACGTCCCATCCCAAGTAAGTGTCCTCGCCAGAGCTCTTGATCACCACCAGATATGCTTTTGTCGCTTCGTCCCATTTATACTTCCCGGTCCACTATTGATATCACTCGTCAATACCAGGGCCGGAACCTCATCCCTAGCTACCCACTGACCTCCTCACTGCCGTCGTCGTACGTCAAAGGCTCGTCATACTTGACGTTTATCACACGACCGTGCATCGACATGGTTGAATTCGTTGTTTGGAAGATAAGTAGTGAAGATAAGTAGTGAGGAAAAGGCAGGAGTGAGTTGGGCGTCAGCCCTGACGTCGTAGCATCATTTATGTGTTATCAGGCAAGCTTAGCATTCTGCTGTCCCGAATATCACAGCCTAGTACGCGCCCCTGAATCGTGTTAAGTAATTCAATGCTGGCACTTCCATTGCGAAAGGAGCCGATGATCACTAGGAGTGTGATACGGGTGTGTGGATAATGCCCTGTTAGCATTCCGAAATAGACCGGTTCCCAACAGGCCCGGGTGTCCCGGAAACACAAGTCTCTGAACTACACCAGTGGCAAAGACCTCAACCACCGCTCAGTAAGCATCATTTTAAAGCTGAAGTTCACCGCCCTCGCGCATACCTATTCTGCGCTATCCTGCCATTTTCGCGCCACGCCCGTTCCTGACTCCCGAAGTGGAAGAGATTTTGTTGATAATGATCAATGAACTATGTCACCGAATAATCAGCTTCCATTTGCAACTTGAAGGAGTAGAGCCGTACGTTAGTGTTCATAGACTCGGACCCGGGCTTGTTGGGGACCCGGAATCGTGTCTAGGTTCATCAGTAGATAGGTTTGATCGACGCCCTGCATACGCACGCGAACTAGCCTTGTGTTCTGAACAAGTTCCACTAGTGCTCACTGCCGCTTATGACGACTTTCATCTCCGTCTACAGATCTGTGCAAAGAGGTGAAATTCGCATCGGAACCGCTTCTCGTAGACTTGCGTTCCATGCCAAGTGATCACCACTGTCCTTGCCATGCCTCATCATCACCACAAACGTTTGTGCCACCGGGTCATATTTATATGCCTCATTCCACTATTGATATCACTCGTCAGCGCCAGGGCCGGAACTTCATCGCTAGCTACCTACTGACTCGATCACTGCCGCCGACCGTCAAAGAGTGCTACGAGGAATGATGGTGACTCCTTTGGATGGGAGTGCCAGAGTGGAGTACTATCTCTGATCTGAGGTTGTGCATTCATCAAAGCTTTCTGACATGTTCAAGTTTGATACAAAAAGGGTGTAAATGCAACTCTTGTTTGCTATGGGTGTAGTATTAGATTGATAGGATAACTCATCTGATCTGAGTCTCGAAAGGTCCTATTACCCCATTGCATGACTCTCCATAGGCTAAGTGTCAGGGGTCACCGGTCACCGGTCAGGGCTCAGTAGCCTAGTCACTGCCGAAAAAACAAACAAGGAATGATTGATAACTCCGTCTGTAATACCAGAGTAGAGCAGTGACCAACTTACTTTCGTCGCGTTGAGCCGAAACATCAGACAAACGGGTTATAAGCCGCGCTGGATGCTTGCGAGATGCAAGAATAACATAGCTATACAACCAAGGGCACCCCTCGAACCGACGACCTGACACTAATACTATTTTTACCGTTGCATAATGTGCCACGATTGACAAATATTCCTCGCAAGCGAGATTCGGAGGAATGTTTTGTAACTTCTTTTGCAATGGAAGCGCTATGCAGTCAGTGTTAAGAAATCGAGTAATGATCCTGCGCCAAACATTCTCCGCGAGCGACATTGAGGAATGTGTGTAAATTCCTTTGCAATTCACCGCCAGTGGTGCCGCTAGGCTGAAAAGCGACTGATCTAGAAAAATAAAAATACTCGTTGTAACGCAGTCGAAGAACATTTCTGGCAAGCGAACATGGAAGTGCGAGGGCGTAGTATGTAGTCACTGTCGAGAATTGAATAAGAACATGCCCTTACATAATCGAAGAATGGTGCTTAACTGCTTTAGCGATGATAATAATAAAAGTGGATGAGGTACATTTATCGACATACATTATTGGTAGACGATGTACCGGGGCGTTCCGGAAGGACAGGGGTTCTGGCGCAGTAGCAGGAGTCCTGGCTTGTAGTCCCGCAGTGTGTTGTAGTCGGCCCTCCATAGATAAAGCCGTAGCCTCCCGCTATAGACGCCTGGTTTCCCTTAAGTCCGTGCCAGTTCCAACGGAAACGAGCGGAACAACGATGAAAGTTCCAGAGTGGTGGTTACATGACTAATCACGGGTTAAGTTGCTTACACAATAGGAGCGCACATGGTGTGCCCTGGACTACTTACTCGACAAGGCTCACAACCAACTACGCAAAATTCTCAGCTTCAACATTCAATTGTCTAGTACTGGACCCATCCACAGCTGCGCATCAGTGGGTTTCCCCACCTGGTAATGGAGATTGACCTACAAGTACATAACAAGTGTCAGCAACAGTATGGTACAACAATCAATGAACTATGTCACCGAATAATCATCTTGCATTTGCAAGGTCTGGAAACCGTCAGTGTTTACATCGGAGGGGACCCGGAATCTACATTACTCATGTCTACATCAGTAGATAGGTTTGATTAACATTACGCACGCTATTAACTTATAGCCTTGGTCTTCTGTGGTGAACGGTTTCCACCAGTACTCACTGGTGCTCAGGACGACAAAGTCCCCCTGCAAATTCGTGCAAAGAGGTGAGATTTGCATCAGAACCGCTTCTCGCAGAGACTTACGGCCCATCCCAAGTAAGCGCCAGTGTTCTTGTTCGTAATCGACACCAGAAACGTTTGTGTCGGTTCGTCCCATTTATACTTCACGATCCACTAAGTTGATATCACTCGTCAACGCCAGGGCCGGGACTTCATCCTAGCTACCTACTGACCTGGTCATTGCCGTTGACCTTCAAAGGCCGGCGATACTGGAAGTTTATCAGACGACCGTCTATTGACTCGGGTGGATTCATTGTTTCGAAGATTAGTAGTAGGAGAAGGCGAGAGTGAGTTGGGCTTCAGTACTCAGTCCAGACATTGTAACATCATTTATATGTGTTTCTCAGGCAGGCTTAGCATTCTGTTGTCCCGAGCATCATACACGCGCCTGAATTGTGTTAAGTAATTCAATGGTGACCAACCATCGTGATAGAAGCTGAGATACCGATACTCCACTCTGGCACTTCCATCCAAAAGAAGCCATCATCCTCGTGTTCGCTCGCGAGAAATGTTTGTCTATAGGACAAGATCTCTCGGCAGTGACCACTGACCCATACCGGGCCACATCCTCTGATCTGAGAAAGTTGCCTAAATGAGTTTGCGCAGCTTTCTGACACGTTTGATACAAGGAACAGATGTAACTCTTTCGCCATGGGTGTAGTATTCGATTGATAGGATAACTCGTCCTCTGCATCTGAATCTCGAAAGGTCCTGTTACGCCATTGTACGACTCTCCGTAGGCTAAGTGCCAGGGGTCAGGACGTAATAGTCACTGCCGACAAGGAATGATTGATAACTCCGTTTGTAATAGCAGAGTAAAGCAGTGACCAACTTACTTTCGTCGCGGCGCTGATCAGTGACAGTGGCTTGTTCTGCAGGCGGCCTTCAGCCCACAGTATTCATGAAATCTGCTTTCACTGTTGACAAGGTCTCATTGCCTTCGACTCGAGTATTGCCAGAGTGAACGGGCGGCAGAGCTCATTGAAGCCGAAATATCGGACAAACCTAGGGGTGCATAAGCTGCGCTGAGCATTTGCAAGAATAACATGACCATATAACCAAGGGTACCCCTCGAACCGATGACCTGACACTACAGTACTCGCTGTTACATGCGAAAATAATGGGCCGCGAGTGGCAAATATTCCTCGCAAGCGAAATTCGGAGGAATGATTTGTAACTTTTGCAATGGAAGTGCTAGGCTATGTGGTCACTGCTGAGAAATCGAGTAATAATACCACCCCGCAATCGACAAACATTCCCCGCGAGCGAAATTGAGAAACGTTTTTGCAATTCACTGCCAGGGGTGCCGCTAGGCTGAAAAAGCGACTGGTTTAGGATTGTAACGCCGTCGAAGAACATTCCTGGCAAGCGAGCATGTGGAAGTTCCAGGGCCTGCAATGTGCATAGTATGTAATCACTGCCGATAATTCAATAGTTACATGCCCTTACATGATTGAGGAATGGTGCTTAACTGCTTTAGCAATGATAATAAAAGTGTCAGGATGTCATCTATGAGGTAGATTCATTGACAAACATTCTTAGCGGGCGGAAACGAGCGGAACAGCTTGAAAATTCCAGAGTGGTAGTCACATGACTGGTTACGAGGTGGCGAGACAGGGTTGAGTTGCTTACAATAGGAGCGCGTATGGTGCCCGGGACAGCAGAATGCCGAGCCCGAATTACCCTGAGGTTAATGCACATATAGATGATGGAGTCCCCTGGGCGAGGGGCGGAGTAGCAACCGTAGCTTAGTCAGCCACTCAGTGTCCTTCAGGCTTTGTCGTAGCGTAGTGCTCTTCACCACTTTGCCTTGCTCACGACACGCAGGCACACAGTCGCGGATACACCGCTTTAATTATATTACAATCAGATTAGATCAACTCACTTCTCGTATTCTCCTCCTTGCCTCCCCAATAACAAGTCTCGACAATCATTCTATCGGAGTCAACGGTGTTCTTCAAAGCTTGAAGTGACCTGTCAACTGCCAGTGCGTGTTGACCAAAGACGGCGCGAAGGTCGAAGGCCCGAGCTTCACCCAGCGCCAGAAAGGGTATAGGTTTTTTTAAGTTTGTGATGCTTCAACTTGTTCTTGGCGATTTCGACCAAGTGTGCCGCAAATTTCACATCGATGGCCCTCGAGGTATGAAAGTTCACCCTGGTAGGGCTTTTCCCGATAGCCGTAGCATCATTATTGTTCTGAAAAAGTCGGAAGCATCAGCCACAGCAAGAGTTACCCACATTCCGTGCTACATCGCCACCTCCATTCTCACGTTCTCGTGTGGCCTCTCCAGCTCCCTTGTCTTCACGCGTCTCTTCGCCGATACCTTATCGTGCTAGTACACCCATTGCTCCGAGTCGATTAAGAGCCGGCTCACCAGCTCCTCCACGCAGGGCTCTCCGTTCTCGTCCTTCAAGACTCGATGGCCTCATCCACGTTAGCCTGGACACCCCGCTGCTCGAAGGCTGATGGAAAGGCTGCTTAGAAATGAGAATCGACTAAGATGGCCAAGAGCGCAGAGCACTAGTGCATCTCGATGGAGCTCGATGGCATCATCCAGGTCAACTTGGACGCCCCACTACTCGAATCTGACTCTAAGGGCAAGGGCAGCCCGATGAAGTTTAATGACCTTGTTCACATTAAGCTGGGGATCAGTTAATCCAATTGGATGCTCGGTGAATGATTGTGTGCCTGAGCAAGTCGATGAGTTTGTGTGTCTTTACTAGGGCATCGGTGAAATAACCATTCAGCAAGTCCCACAAGTGTTCAATCAAGAACGTAGCATCTTCGGAAACTTGTTCGGAACTGGGAATGAATGGAGGCTACAGATTCTCATCGATGAATATTCGCTTGAAGGGGACTGATACAGCAGACATACCGAAGTATTGGCAAATTCTTGACGGTGTAGAAATCTTGTCAGTATCTAGATAAGCCGGGTTATTCGAAGCCGGGTAGTCCAAGCCCACGTGGATTATTTTTGAATTATAACACCAGCCCGCTGGAGATCGTTGCGTTAACTTGCTGTATCAGATTAAGCCGAGGATCAAGATGCTTGAGTGTGCAAGATTGTGCACCGGAAGAGGATTTGGCAAGTTGTTTTTCAACAATGAGATTTACAAATGAGATGTTCCATACGCCAATAGCACCAGGGACAATGAAGTTCAGTGGATAAGCGGACCTTGCGGGAGCTGGAGGGGATTGGTCGACACTGGTCACACCACTGGATGCCCATGTTATGACGTATCCTTTTGGGAAAATTATACCAGTGAATAAATAAGGGTCATCTGAAGAGGGATGAGAGTGAGCTTGATGAAACATGAATGAAGAGCCTGAGGAGCGAACCTATTGGCTAAGTTCGAGTACGAAGGACTATTCTACTACCGATGAAGAAGGTTACGCTGATGACGCGATTGGGAGTATCGTATACGTTTGAAAGAAGACCACGCATTGCCAAGAACTTGAATAGTTTATAAACAGGTAGTAAGCTCAGGATGGTCAGCCCGCTGCCGATGCTCAAGTGCTCACAGCGGTAGGATAGATTTTGTATACTGCACTGTGCAGGGGGTGGACTAACTTGGATCCATAAACTGTCGACATGACATACACATTTATGCTATGATCGCACATCGGGGCCCCATGGGATATCGTCCTTCCACGATCTACCAGTTAATTAAAAGGATAATCTCGGCAGGGAGATCATATAAGGACGGAGAACTAGACAGATTGGCAATATCCAGGCCTCAATCCTGTCAACACATGCTGATCAATCAATCTACAGTACTTACTGTCGATACTTTTAGGCTAGCCCACGAGTGGCAGCTTAAACAGCGCAATTGGGAAGACAAGAATAGTCACGAGCTTGGTCTAATCTGCCTCGAAACCTAGGTGACCTTGAAACCACATCAATCATCGTGTCCGCAGCGGCATCCATGGTTATCAAGACATTCCGTGTCCTCGCATCCGCAGCAGGCATCATAAACGTCAGAAGGCCTAATTTATTTTAGCGAAAAAGGCCATTGAAAGTGACTTGTAGTCAGACCGAGCGTCGTAGCCTGTTTGAAACCACTTTGAAGGAGCAGACTGTTATCAGACTGCCTGAGGTTGCCGCTATCGCTATAGCAAATGTCGTAAGTAGTTGACAACAAACTTGGTTGTCTTGGTGGCAAGAACTTATTGTATTCATTTTGCACGAATCAATTGTTATTTTCTATTATTCACCGCTAAACTTGGACACACCTTCTACACGACACAAGATTATACTTTGTGCCTCGCTTATAGGTCTTTCTCTTGTTCCCCACTCACTCCTCTACGTTCCCTCCTTTTCCCATTTACCTTTCTAGATGCCTGAAAACGCTCAGCAGGCTCCAGCTGTGGCTCCAGCACCCTCAAAATCAAAACACGGTGCTACATCCCAAGCTCCACCCGCACCGAGGAAAGTTAGATTTAACGTCGGTGTGTCCAGACCCTTGCTCTTCATTTATCTAATTTAACAAAATATGTCTCAATAGGTACTCAGTATCAGGTTCTCGATGTCGTAGGCGAAGGCGCATATGGCATCGTCTGTTCAGCTGTTCACCGGCCCAGTGGCCGCAAGGTTGCCATCAAGAAGATCGCACCCTTCGATCATTCCATGTTCTGCTTACGGACACTACGAGAACTAAAACTCCTCAAATTCCTCAGCGAAGCTGGCGTAAGCGAGAATGTGAGCCCATCTCCCATTCATCATATTTACGTGCTCACTCAGAACTTTGAAGATCATTTCAATTTTGGACATTATCAAGCCTCCCTCTCTAGACGCCTTCAAAGAAGTGTATCGTGCGTATAAAATACGTCATATAACACACATATCATTCAAACTTTCACACAGTGATCCAGGAGCTGATGGAAACAGATATGCACCGTGTTATCCGAACGCAAGACCTCTCAGATGACCACGCTCAATATTTCATTTATCAGACCCTGCGCGCACTCAAGGCTCTACATTCTGCTGATGTCATCCACCGTGATCTCAAACCCTCAAATCTCCTTCTTAACGCAAACTGTGATCTCAAAGTCTGCGACTTTGGGCTGGCACGATCAGTAAAGACCGCCGAACCATCAGGCACGGAAACCGGGTTTATGACCGAATATGTCGCTACACGGTGGTACCGAGCCCCTGAGATCATGCTGACGTTCAAGCAATATACTAAAGCTATCGACGTCTGGTCCGTGGGGTGCATCTTGGCTGAGATGCTCTCAGGAAAGCCACTGTTCCCCGGTAGAGATTACCACCACCAACTCACTTTAATCTTGGATGTTCTCGGCACACCAACGCTGGACGAGTTTTACGCCATTACCACACGCAGATCGCGAGATTATATCCGAGCTCTTCCTTTCCGCAAACGCCGGCCATTTGCGCAAATCTTCCCCAACGCCAATCCTTTGGCTGTAGACTTCCTGACAAAGACTCTCGTAAGTCACGATCTTCTCATCTATTCGAGCGGTAGCTCAATCCTTTCTTAGACATTCGATCCCAAGAAACGCATAACAGTCGAAGAGGCTTTGGCTCACCCATATCTTGAAGCATATGTATGTATACTTCTTGCTCCTCGAGCACATAAGCTTACATGTGATCTAGCACGATCCCGATGACGAACCAGTTGCACCACCGCTCGACCCGGAGTTTTTCGAATTTGACCGTAAGTACTCAGGCTTAACAAGCGCGCATGCATATTGATTGTATTCGGCAGTACACAAGGACGATATCAGCCGCGAACAGCTCAAAGAGCTCCTCTACGAAGAGATCATGTCCTTCTGTCCCGCCCCAATCACCTAAACACACAATCGCCAACACTCACCATCCATGAACCAGAGGATCAACATGTAATACTGTGCTGAGCGTCAAATTGAATTAGGGGATAGAAAAATGTACGAAATATGTTCTTTGGTACCTTCTAACTGGTAGTCGTACCGCTTTGCTGTGGACAGTACTCATTCGATGTTTTGGTGTATCTTTTCACAATCAGCAGTTCATCACACGGATCTTGTAGTTATTACACTTTTTGTCGCCGCGTCACCCAATATTCGATCTATGCAATTTTTTGGGGGCTATAGGCGCCTACAGACATAGTCACTGTGTGATGGCAACAACTCAGTGCCTGCATATGAGTATGAACGGGTCCATGGTATGTATACTGCATTTATGTCACGGAAAGAGCATAACGGGGCGCTTAGTTGAGAGGTACAGGACGGAATCCGGAATTCTGAACTTAAGGGATGATGAGAAGGACGACTCGTCCGAGCAGAGTCAGCAGAAAACAATATCACTAACATTCAAATACACACGTTGTCGTCGAGTAACGAATGACTTTGCTGAAGACTTTACGGAACAGACAACAAGGAGCATGGGAGTGCGACACAGAGGGTAAACCAGTAATTCCTACAACTTCAAGTACAGCATAGACGAAAGAGAATAACCTGAAGAACTGTACGATATCAAAGCAATGCGACATAGAACTACACACCAATATGAATGAAAACCATCCTCTGATCGAGCGGCACTTTCGTCATCACGGCGTGTGTAGCACGGTTGAGTGCCCAGGCTGCCTTCGTACAGTCCGTCATACCACCATCCTCCAAATCTTCGAACATCTTCTTGTAGAAAGCTTCCACAGTGTATTTTGCCATAACGTCAGTAACCCCCCACAGCGTCCCAACGACGCTCTTGAACCCCGAAAATTGTAAACCAGCTGCGAGGTGAATGACCTCGTCGGGCGTCTTCTCATCACCGACAGCGGTATGACATGCCGATAAGAACGCGAATTCTGCCTGCGGAGAATTGTTCTCCATGATTTCAAGCAGCGTGAGGGGTTTGTCTCTCATGGCGAAACGTGAATTGTAAGGTTGCTTCTGGTCTTGCGTGCCATGACAAGCGAGATGCACCCAGGTGTTACGTCGCAAAGCTTCGAGTGCACCTGCCTGTGTAGCTTCGTCGCCAGAGATATTGGTGAACTTAACATTGGGGGAAACAAGTTTATGGACAAGCTTCAGCTCTCCGTCGACAGCGGGGAGCACTTTGCCTTGCCCTGCGCCCGGTTGACTTTGTCCGATCGCCGCAAAGGAGGGACTCGCATGCGTCTTGATCGTCTGCCGAGCTCTAATAAGAGCTGAAAGTGTGGGCGTGTAAGAGCAGATGTAGAGATCCTCCAGGCATGGCTCTCCACCAGAGCGATCTGCTGTCATTCGAAAGGGGTTAGCTGCATGGAGAGGGATGGACGTGAAGGCTGCCGTCGGACACAACCATATTCGAGACTGAGGCTGCAATTCCAGGTCATTCTGGAGGACGTTGACTATGGGTAGCATGATCTCGTCCCATACTATCCGCAAGAGTACTCGCAACTTCTTCCTCGGCTCCTCTGGGCGCATACGAGCAGTGTGCCGTATTGCCGTAATGAAGTCGTCCTTGAGCGTCTCCAAATGTGTGAGGGTGATGCGCGGGAATCGAACGTGGTGTGGCTCTCCTGATGTCGGGACAACGATGGCGCTGCACAAATATTCACTCGCAATGAGAATGATGACTGGGCCATGACGTGCTGCCGCCCGCAAGTCTTCATACGAAGGCGGGAGCAGGAACTGCGAGAAACCTTTAAGATCACGGATCTCAGCTATCACTGCTCCCCACTGTTTCTGAAGTCTCCTGTACTGTATTGCTACCCGATCAGCAGCAGCTCGGTCTGTGCTGACTATGGAACCTTGAGCGTCAGAAAGACACTTGCTGAGCTCCGATAGTTTGTGAGCTAGTGGTAAACTTGCGAGCTCGAGGTCTTCTAATGGAGTCCTGAGTCGAGAGGCCAGGGACCACTGCTGACCACGACCCTGCTCCACGAGTTCAACTGCTCGTCGCAGATCATCACGACGTATAGCACATGAGGCTGCATCTACTGCCAGTAGTGAGTGTGCATCGCGAAAAGCGGTTGCAGCCTCGCGCCGTGAGATAATCGTCGATCGCGTCATCAGGTGGTTGTCGAAAAGTTCTAAGCACATTTGGTATGCTTCGAGGGCAGAGTCGTGTTGATAGACTTCTGCTTGGTGAGCCCAATCTATAGCATCTATGATGCGGTCAGGAAATCCTCGAGTGGGATGTTGTGATGCCAGCCTGAAGTTCTCTACAGCAAGTGACAAGTCAGCAGAGTTATGTTGCACTCGGTAACGAGACAAATAAGCTTGCTGCAACCACATGTAGCTGAAATATCTGTCCGGGTGCAATGAATGTAAAGCCTCCGACAACTCTTGGCAGAGTCGAATGGCCTCCTCGATCTCTTCATTCTCTCGAGTTTGCGTGTAACGAGAACGGAGCGCCGAGCTCAAATTGGCAAGAGTTGGATAGCGACGTGGATGGCCATGCGGCGTTAACTGAAGTGAATCCCGGTAGAGGTTGATGGCCTCGTCGAGATCCTCGCTGGTATCCAATTTATCATATCTGGCTTTGAGTGCGAGGGCAAGATTGTTAAGTTTGGAATCATGATATGGATTCCCAGGCGGGCACAACATCACTGCCTCACGCTGGACGCTGATGGCTTTCATGATGTCGTTAACATCACCGCGTTGCTTGAAACGGGTGAAGAGAGCAGTCCCTTGGTTGTTCAATGAGAAATCACGAGATATGTGCCCAACGGGGTACAGGCGTAGCACTTCTTCATACAAAGAGATGGCCTCGTTGAGGTCATCTGAGTTTCCTTGGTGATCAAAGCGGAACCGGAGTGAGTAGGCCAAGTTATTCAGGTAGGTGCCACGTTCAGAGTGTCCCTCGGGGGACAGAGAAACGGCTTCACGACGACATTGTATGCATTCATCTATATCATCAATACTGCCTCGTTGTTGAAAGCGTAATCTGAGAGCCCATGCAAGATTGTCGAGGGCACTTGGACGGTGTTCGTTGTCCAGAGGACAGAGCTTGAGTACGATTCGTCGAAAGTGGATGCCTTCATTGGATACATCTATTGGAACATTGTTACATGCGCGGATCACATAATCAATGATACGAAGGTAGGCGCCCTCTGGACAGAGGGCCAATAGCTTGCAAGACAGTTGCGCGGATTCCTGGATATAGATGGCCGTTTTCTCCTTGCTGTAGCGCCAGGTCAGCGCTTCCATGAGGTGATAAATGGATAATGAATGATCGGGGTGGCCCTGCGGACGCAATGCAAGAGCTTCACGGAAGAGAGAAGTGATAGAGTCTATGTCTTGAAAATCCTTTCGAATGTAGCCTTGAAGGCGGGCCCACGCAAGGTTGGTGAGAGCCGCTGCCTGATCAGGATGGCCAACCGGACATTGGTCCAGGACTAACTGGAAATGCTTTACAGCATCGTTCAGGTGAGAGACCGTCTCGCTTGTCACGTATGTGGCAAATCGTTCATGGCCCGCATCTGTGTTCCGAGCAATCTGACATTCAACGATGGACTACAGCAGGTGTTCCGTCAACAAACACCAACACCGCAGAGGCTAACATCACTCACGTCAAACAGTGCGCTGTCCTGATTGTCGCAATTATGTAGAACCGTGGCCTTTAGCGTAAGGGAAGGGTGAACACCACGAACGGACGGGAAGGGGATGTCTACGAGATGTTAGCAGATGCGCATGAGTGAGGAGGTTACTTACCGAAAGGCTCGTCTCCGTGACCGAGTAGTTCATCCCACGATGTTTTGAATTTTCCAACGACTTCCCCACTGCCTAGCGTTCGGCCGAGCTCGTAGGACACCCTGATCTCCAGTGATAATTCGGGTACCTCGCGTAATGATCTACAAACGGATGGTCAGTCCTTGAATCGCATGTGACAGTCATTATGAGCTTTACAATATCACAATATCGTCCAACACTCCAGATTTCTCGTATGGTACTCCTCGCACAGTTGATTTCCAGCGCCTCCTCGAATCGATATTGATGAACACATAAAAGCCTGCGGGTATACGCTCGGAAGGAAGTAGAAGATTGATTACCCTGATGACTGTAGTAGGGTGAGGATGAGGCACGAATCGAATACGAAGGTGATGTGGAACCCACGTTCTAATCTGATATACTGGCCTTCCCAGCTACCGGGCATAATAGTGGAATGGCGCATAATGACAAGGAGGAGAGAGGATGGGCTGGGCGGTGGGCAGAATGTGTAGTAGAAGAAGACGGAGCTGGGGAGATGGGATTGTGGGTGAAGTTTAGGTGAGAGAGATAAGCAGGGGTCGAGGGTTCAAGTCATGCTGCATGTATATATCCGTGTTGTTCAGGGCGGTCTGGGGCGCTTGTGTTGCTGCACTAAGCGCTGAGGCTATGGCAGCGGGAGAAACTAAAAGTGAAAGCGAAACGCCAAGGTCATCATATGTTGTGAGCCTCGAAATGTCCTGTGATGCAGACGGACCATGTTACGCTCATCATGCATCATGGGTTGCCCGAGACGTAGTACTCATTCCAGTAACGCAAGGCTAAGGCGATCCAATGTATTTCATAGTGCGCTGAAAACGATTTGCAAAGAAAAGCTAAAATGACATGCTGATGCCACAGAGGAAGGATTGTCGTAGAACCAAAGACATGTAATATTAGTTTGCGAGAGGGATCGAATGCAATAGTACTTAGACTATATTATAAGCCGCATCGGGGCCGCAGTGCGCACACAGTCTACTATCCATGTTCTCTGACTCCAAAAGTTCGACTGAGCCCGCGGGTGCATTAGGTCTTACCTGTATGGAAGGAATTCATCCTTACGGTCGTGATTCGCCCGCAGGCTAAAATTCGTTGGAGTTTCCGGCTTTTAATCCGTATTCGCTCCAGAGATTAATAAACAGCAATTTGAACATGCACTCCTCAACTCCTCCGAGTCGGTACGCTGCCGGTGGTACCATGCACAAAGAACGTACTCATGTTTGTAAATGCGCAAGCATTCAATGGAAGACATACAAGTGGTATCGAAATAATAGGACAAGAGTTATCTTGCAATATGACAGGTACTGGCAGTGACAACAACAGGATGAAAGAGAATACAAGATCGCCAACCTGAAAACTCTAGAGTAAATGATATCTTGTGAGGGAATGCGAAACAACAGTACGACCAACATGGAAGGTAATCCTACAACTGACAGGTGCTACGGTGACCGGGATGAAACAGGATCGAAATCAACAACTCGAAAACCTATACCAGACAAAATAAATATAACATAGTAGAATCACACACCAATATGAATGAAAACCATCCTCTGCTCGAGCGGAACTTTCGTCTTCACGGCACACGTAGCACGGTTGAGTGCCCAGGCCGCCTTCGTACAGTCCATCATATCACCATCCTCCAAACCCTTGACCATATTCTTGTAGAAAGCTTCGACAACATGTTTCGCGACAGCGTCGTTGACCACCCACAGCGTGCCAATGA
>MU177901.1:445612-468904 GCA_016695465.1 Suillus americanus
ATATCTGGTTTGGAGCGCAAGGCCAAGGTTGTTAAGTGTGTAATCACGATATGGATTCCCAGGCGGGCTCAATGTCAGTGCCTCGCGCTGGAGGCTAATGGATCTGATGATATCGTTAACATCACCACGTCGATCGAAACGAGTGTTGAGGGCGAGTCCTAGGCTGCCCAATGGGAAATTACGATATTTGTGTCCAACAGGGCGCAGGTGTAGCACTTCTTCATACAAAGAGATGGCCTCGTTGAGGTCGTCTGAGTTGTCTTGGTGATTGAAGCGGTACCAGAGTGACACAGCCAAGTTATACAGGTAGGTGTCATGTTCAGAATGACCCTCGGGGCACAGAGAAATGGCTTCACGCTTATGTTGTATGCTCTCTGCTAGATCATCAATGGTGCCGCGCTGGAGAAAGTGATCTTGTACTGCCTGTGCGAGGTTCATGAGGGCTTTGGGACGGGCCTGATGGCCCAGAGGACAAAGTTCGAGTATGGCCCGTCGAAGATGAATGCTTTCATCGGATGCGTCGGCTAAAAGTTCATTGCATTCACGGATCACATAATCGATGCCATTTGCCCCTGCCGCGATGCTACGAAGGTAGGTGCCCTCTGGACAGAGAGGTAATAGCTTGCAGGACAGTTGCACGCATTCCTGGATATAGACGGCGGTGAAGTTCTCCTTGCAGTAGCGCCAGATCAACGCTTTAAGGAGGTGATAGATAGATAATGGATGATCGGGGTGGCCCTGCGGACGCAATGCAAGGGCTTCGCGGAAGAGAGAAGTGATGGAGTCGATGTCTTGAAGATCGTTTCGAATGTAGCCTTGAAGGTGGGCCCACGCGAGGTTGGTGAGAGCCGCTGCTCGGTGAGGATGGCCGACCGGACATTGGTTCAGGACCAACTGAAAATGCTTTACAGCATCGTTCAGGTGAGATACCGTCTTGCTTGATACGTATGTGCTAAATCGTTCATGACCCGCATCCGTGTCTTGAGAAATCTGACATTTAACAATGGACTACAGCAGGTGTTCTGTCAACAAAAGCCAACGACACAGAGGCTGGTGTCACTCACGTCAAGCAGTGCGCTGTCCTGATTGTCGCAATTGTGTAGAACCGTGACCCTTAGTGTCAGGGAAGGGTGAACACCACGAACGGACGGGAAGGAGATGTCTAAGAGATGTGAGTATACGCACATGAGTGGGAAGGAGGTTACTCACCGAAAAGCTCATCTCCATGATCGAGCAGCGCATCCCATGATGTGTCAAGTTTTCCGACAACTTCTCCATTGCCCAGCATGCGATCGAGCTCGAAGGAAGCCCTGATCTCCACTGATAACGTAGGCGATGCATCTAACGATCTAGAAACAAAAGATCAATCCTCGAGTTGTTTTTGAAAGTCTCGATGAACATGTACAAGGTCACAGCATCGCGCCACGCTATGGATTCGTCGGATGATAAGACTCCGATGGTTGATTTCCAGCGCCTGCTCGATTGGGGATTGATGGATACGTAGATGCCTGCGGGAATACGCTGGGAGGGAACTTTAAGATTTTTTCCACTGATAACTGTAGATAGACCGTGAGGATCACTAAACGGATGCGAAAGTGATATGGAGTGACTCACCTTCAAGTCTGATATATTGGCCTTCTAAGCTACCGGGCATGACAGTGCGATGAAGCAGAACGACGAGGATTGAGGATGGTGGACAGAATGAGTGGTAGAAGAAGACGAGGGTGGAGATATGGGAACTGTGGATGAGAGGGAGAGGAAGGGGTCGATGGTTCAGGTAATGCTATGCGTGCATTTGTTGAGGGTAGGGCGTTTGTATGGTTTGCACTGAGCGCTGTGGCGGCTAAACTAGCATTCAAATAGCGGGAGAGCATTAATAATGTCAAGGTCAGTCAAAAGTGAAAGCGACATGCCAATGGGGACGCATTGTGAGTCTCACAGTGTACCGTGATGCATGTTACTATCATCATAGACGTGGTACTCATAGTGAATGAAAAAGGCAAAAGGTAAAGGCGATACCAGGGCTCGAACCTGGGTTTCGGGAAATCAACGCATGTCAGAATCCCGAGTGATAACCACTACACTATATCGCCTTGGATGAGTGTCGCAACTCTACGTAACAAGTACCTATTGCCATACAATATCAAGTTAAATTTCAACGACACTTTGGTGCATGTCTTCAGACTGGACGATGACTACGTCCGCAGGAGCCGTGGCCCAGAACCCCGAAGCCGATAGGGCAGTGGAGTAGCTCATTAGCTATTCCCCGTGCGCCCATGCCTCACCGACAAAGATTGCCCTGCGGGGTTGTAGTCTCCAAGAATAGCTCTTTGATCCGGGGGCAGCGGGGCACTGAGTTATGACTTCATTCGGATTTCGCGTGAGATTCCTGCATCAGCTGCCATGCATTATCCAGCGCTAAGCTGGTTTTTTTATTATGGAACTTTTACCCACAGACACCGCGGCTACTGGTGTGACAGTCCACATGACTTGCGCGATTTCATTTGGAGTCTGCCGGTCTCATAGTACCTCTTGTTCTCTTGCTCCTGCAAGCGCTCGGGCAGCATCTTGAATATCGTGAAGTTTCGCCAAGTAGCTCGCTACCTTACGTGCGTGAGTCACCTCCGTCTACTACCTCGGCCCACTATGTTGGACGAAGAAAAACACCCATCTTCAGATGAGAGGGAAACCAAATCTACAAGCGACGCTGGCGCCAATAAACCCATCGCTACATCTGATGAAGAGAAGAGGCTCGTGCGTAAGCTTGACCGTAGGATTTTACCCATAACATGTTTGCTTTATCTCTTTGCTTGTGCGTGAAATTTCATTATGATAGCAGACAGCATGTTGTACTGATGGTGAATCAGATCTTGATCGCACGAATCTTGGAAATGCACGCCTTCAGGGACTCGCACAGGAGAACCTTGGTGGCGACCCTACTGGTATACTGTTTGATTGGGTCAACTCGGCATTTTTCTTTTCGTATGTGAGTAATGCAACTATAGTTCATCGCCCCAGTTTTGATTTGTTGCTTCACAGATTATATGCCAAGTTCCTGCAACGATAATCTCAAAGTTGTTTCCACCATCCTATTGGATAGCGGGCGCGGCTGTTGGGTGGGGTATATGTTCCACATTAATGGTAAGTTATACTGCCGCTCCTCTTTGTGTACATTTCGTTTCCCATGAAGTTATTCCTTGGCTACTGGGAATGTCTTGTTCATGAATAATTCCTCTTGTGACGTATTTATCAACATCAGTAAGTTAACAGCATCTCAGAGTGACCAGTTGCTGCCGTGACATTCAGGTCAAGCCTTGACGACTTAATGCTTGACCTGTCTTATCTGCGGATAAAATAAACCTTGCAGACTACCCTCTACCTAGCCCCGTCCACCTTCAACCATTTTGCAACCTCTTTGTCTTCTTTATTGGCCATACTCGAACCCGAACTGTTGCTCATGATGCATGCTATTTCTTCTGCAGGCAACGACATTCAACTTTGGAAGTCTCATAGTTGCCCGCATAGGGCTTGGCGTATTTGAAGCTGGCTTTGGCCCTGCAATTCCACTTTATTTTTGTAAGTCATGTAACAGACCCGTGGAGAAACGTGACTCTTGACACAACTATCCAAGCGTTCTTCTACACTCGTACCGAAATGGGCTTGCGCATGGCATACTGGTTTGGTTTTGCGGCGGTCGCGGGTGCATTCGGTGGGCTCATCGCATTCGGTGTGCAGCAAGTGGGTTACGGACCGTATCTCGCTGGTGTAGGGGGAGAGTGGGACTGGAAAGTCCTATTCCTTATTGAGGTTAGTACCAGCGTTCCATGTTCAATGAAGGGCCGAGTGGTATTCAAGACGTTGATCCACTCCCATGTATCTGGTCGAATGATGGGGTGGTCTACATTCTTGGATCTTGTTGTGTCTCATTTTCGGCCAATGTTTCGAGTCTCCCTGGCCTTTGAGAGGTGCAACAGGATCAGTATGCTGATCCCGTTCACACTGCGCAATGTTCGCTGTGCTAGCCTTTCTCACATTGCACCTTTCCTCTAGAGGCAGGCACGCGAGTGGTACTAGTGCTTTTAGTGCTTTCCCGGGATACTATAAAACACCCATCAGAATTAATTTTCAGTCCCAGGCGTGATTTAGATGTGTTTTGTCCCTTATAAACTTATTCACTAACAATTCAACTATTCTTAGGGAATTCCAGCTCTTCTTCTCGGTGTTCTGACTTTCTTCGCGCTCCCTGACCGACCGGAGAGCACAAGATACTTGAATGCGAGAGAAAGAGAAATTGAACTGGAACGTATGAACAGGGGCACAACCGCGGATTTTGGCGCTGTGATCAACAAAGGTGAGCTATTTCCCTATCCTCACATTACACAACGAGGGCTCATTGACTTGTCCTACACTAGAACACATCATGATAGCTCTCCTCGATTGGCGTATATACACTGGCGGGATGATTTACTTTGGTGTGAATTGCGCTCTGGCAAGCATTTCGGCATTTTTGCCAACAATCATCAAGACTTTTGGGTATAGTGTGTATTACTTTGTGGTCTGATGGAGGTTTCCCTTGTTGATATTTTCTTTCCAGCCAACGCGCTCGCTCAGTTACTCACCGTACCGCCATATGCAGTGGCTGCTATCGTCCTCTGTTTGACGTCATACACATCCGATCGCATACAAAATCGTGGCTTGGCGGTTGCAGGTTCCTGCGCCGTCGGTGCCATTGGTACGTGGGACCCAGTTTGGGTTATGTTCAGAGTACCCCTCATGTCATTTCAGGCTACCTTCTTTTGCTCACAGTCCCCAACAATGTTCACGTGCGATACTTCGCCGTGTTCTGCATCACGAGTGGGACATACACTGCCATTGGCTTAATCATCGCATGGTGTACGTTCTTTATCACTCAACGACGCTTCTCCCCACAACAGCTCACGTTCTCAACAGTTGCACACAATCTCGGCTCTGAGACCAAGAAAGCGACGGGCATCCCGATGTTCATGGCGATCGGGCAATGCGGGAGTATCCTCGGCTCGCACATATACCCTTCGACGGACGGCCCGAGATACATGTGCGTCCTGTCCTTCTCCCCTCGCCCTGTGGCCGCGTGTGTTGACTGATTGCTGTCGGTGCAGCCTCGGCTTCGCTGTATCATGCGGCCTCGAGGCGTTTGCCACTGTTTGCGCGCTAGTACTGTGGGTGTCATACAAGTACGATAATGCGAGACGCGATCGCGAGTATGGGCGTCCGGACCCAGGTGCAAATGTGGATACAAGCGAATTGGCGGATAAGGTGAATACCGTCTGCTTCGGAATGGAACTACCCTCACACCTTCCACAGGCACCTATGTTCAGGTACATGGCTTAAAGGGATGTAGGAATATGAAAAAGATTGAGACGATAATAAATGGATATTGATATAATGTGTTCACTCTTATCTAGTTGAACCATGCATGCTAGGTTGTCATATATGCCCTCCTGGAAAGCAAATGTAATCAGTTTCATGCTGGGTCCCCCTGCTAGCGTAACTTGACACCACCATCATTGTATCCTGAGTAGCATGCAACATTGAAGCTCAGAAAGCCAGTAACACAACTAAGTTCCTGCCCATCCAACTGGACCTGTCGATGGACTTGGGCAATTAATCCAATGAGCGCGCGCGTTCGGCTTTCCATACGGAGTTCAATATTTAACAGCCGATCTCATCTAGTAGCTATAGCTCGGTGCTGTAGTAGTGTGCTTCAGAATAGCATCAGAGAATGAAACATGTTCCTTCACCTTTATTCCGTCGCTACTCATTCAGTTTTGTAGCACCAGGTGACATCTCTATCCATAACCAAGACTTCACAGAGGCCACGAAAGTATAGTTTCAGTGATAGGAACTGAATACTAGTTCTGAGTCGATAGAAAGAGTTCCAGACGGCGCGAAAGCACCCGTCTTCAAAAGGCGTTTTTAAGAAAGGCGTACAGTACTGCGTTCTCAATACCGACAATGCTGTGAAAAGAACATGCGGAGGTCATGATGTTGAGGGTACAAAGGGAAAAAGGAGTACAAAATATACATGTTGGATGAATCGATTTAATGGGGACACGACCTGTGCCAGCCAGAAATTTCGTCGCTATGCATTCAAAAGCGCCCGGACGGGCAGTCCAAGCTCCCGACAAATACCCTCCATGTGTTCTCGGTCCCTGTCAGTAACATTGTCGCCGAACGCAGCATCCGTGTCTTCCAAGGTCTGTACACCGTCGTCAGCCACGTCCGACAGTACATGCGTACGCAAAAAACTTACCCGACCCTTGGTCTCTGGGAAGAAAAATACTATGAAGCGAGTTGAGCGTATTGCTTGACACAATTTTAGGATTTGACGTACAGACTGAGAGTAACGCCGCAAGAGAAAATCCGGCAAAAATAAAGTACGCCATCCCCCCCACATTCAACATTATCGGCGTAACGAGCCCAACCACACTAAAGCACATCAACACCAAAAAGACGGAGGAGGGTAATAAAACCGCGCACAAGTTTGATAACCACGTGGTCGATGTAGTGATGGAGATGCCAGTGGACCGCAGGTGCAACGGGAAAATCTCACTGGGAATTACTAGTGAATGTATTAAATCCTTGAAGAAGCTGAAACGAACCACTCACCCCATCCAATCGGAGCCCATGAATAAGAGAAATTGACATCGTAGACAAATACGAAGACTGTAAGATAGTTAAACATATTCTGTAGGTAATTACAGTGCACCTACCAATGGCGATGGTAGCCGCTACTGCATGCGTTTGCCAGTCCTTGCCGTAAACGGTGACAAGAGAACCCAAAATTGCCAGACAAATAAAACATCCGGCGGCACCAGATATTAACAAGGGCCGCCTGCCCAAACTATCGAGAAGAACGATGGCAGGTAAAGTAGCGAGCATCTTGAAAAAATTAGGAGGCGTATACGTAAAATTGTCGATACTGTGAACTCACGTTAACAATTCCAAAAACACCAGTGGCAAACAGGGAGGTAGTGTTTGGGTCAAGGCCCAGTTGGCCGAAAACTGTGGATGGGTGAGTCAACTCTGAACTCAACAATTAAGATCTTTCGTAAAACTCACTCGTAGGCGCGTAATAAATGAGAGCCTTCAGCGATGTAAGTGATGTTAGTTCCAGAAGGATGAACCACGACTTACGTTTATCCCCTGGCAAACCACAAATCACTAGATGATAGGAGAGACTGATTTGAAAACCTACCATAAATTGTTGGAACATCATAGTAAGGCAACCAACAATTATACGCTTGGACTTTGGCCAACTAGAGACCAATTCCAAGTATTTATTGATTATCTGCCTGACTGGCCCCGCATTAGGATATGCCGCCTTCATGACCTCTCTCGCAAAACGAACTTCAGCCATGATCTCCAGGAATTCAGTGTGAACCAAACAATTGTCAGCGGGCTTCCGGCGAAGACGCGACAGCTCCTCCAGAGCCTCCTCATCGCGGCCTCGCTCAACGAGCCAACGAGGCGAGTATGGCATGAAGAGCATGCCAATGCCAAGACACTGCACTTCCATAGGTATGAGTGGAAAGCAGAAAATATAGTCGACACACCAAAGCAGGGAATATTTGGAACGCAAGCGGAACTCTCCATGACGCTTGAGTTTGACCAGTGCAGCCACCAGGAGGGACATCGGTGTAAGGATTGAACGTAGGTCTACCGTTCAAAAGCGCCCCGGTGTATGGTATATCAGGAGCACATCGGGTCCCGCCGATATGTGACGTGCCATATGCAATCCAGTCTTCGAGTAATGAGCGCATACGAATATATGAAAGTTGACTGCCACGCACAACTAACAAGAATCTACATTTTGTGGTGTTAAATGCATAACCTCAGTACTGAATGTTTCACTCACGCCAAATGTGATAGCGAGTTGCTGCAGAGAAACTAAAGATCCACGAATTTTGGCACTGGATATCTCAGCGAGATACATCGGGACAACATGCGTCAAAGAACCGATTGCCAAACCGGCAACAGCGCGACCGGCAAACAGATAAACTAGCAAAAGAATATTCAGCAAAGCTGATAAATGTGAACGGGATAGAACTTGCCGGGAGACGTGGCACCTGCTTGGAGTGAACTACCGAGAAGAAAGATCATCACATTGCATATTATGTCTACCTTTCTCCCGATCTAAGTCGTAGTCTATCAACTTGTGCTGTCTCACTAAATGATAAATCTCACTTTGTCACAGACGGGGCCGTTCACATTAGCTCCGAAGCAGGCAGCTGCGGGTGTGGATCAACTAACGGACGCTTGCAGCATGTCACGTTGACGTACCGAGCAAAAGTGTGGAGACAAACCATCCCTTAAAGTAGTGTAACTCAGACAGGCACAGCATCTATTGGAATATTACCCTTACCTTCAACGTTGCATTCGTGTAGATCGCGGGGAACTTCGCTCCAAAAGACTCAATGGCGAGTACGTTGCTCACAACTCCCTGATGCGCAGTCAGACGTGTACCTGACGTAGCTACCATAAGAAGACATTGCCCAACTCACCTGGTCGTAGCCAAAGAGCTGTTGACAAGGCACGGTCGTCGGTGTTACTAACGGTCATCTATCTTGTAACAAATAACTCACGAATCCTCCGAGAGTCGAGAACAACGATATACCAAGTCTGCGCAGCAAATGCATCCCATCGTTCATATCCACATCATATATCCAAATTGCTCACATGAATTTATTTTCAAAAAGGCCTCTGAATCCAACGCGACCTTCCGATCCAGCAAGGACCAGGTCAGGGACACTATTGCCGTTCCCACCCTCTTGCTTGAATTCGATCGAATTTGAACGCGGTGATTGAGGCATGTTCTTCCACTTGGAGCATACGGTATTGCAAGGAGGAGGGAACTGATATTAAAACATGCCACGCCTTATAGATTAACTCTCGTTCTCGACCATCGGATCTGATCAGAAAGGTACAATGACCAACAAGGAAACTCCACCTACTCCACCAGGTCCCCCACACTCGCACATTCATCTTACTTCGGTCCGCAATGAGTGGGGGAGAAAGAAACCGCGAGAAGCTACTCTGTGCGAGCCTACGGGGATTCGGAATCCACCGTTGTCGGGCGTACCAGAATCACTGGATGCACCATCCCTCTCGGACGTGGACGGTTCATTCAATGGTCTAAGTTGGCAGCCGTGCCAACACTTCGTCAGCATAAATGGAGAGAGCGTGGACACGCCGCAGAAGTTGAACGTTGAAACTTGAGGCCTAGTAGGAGTGCATGATGAACGTTGGTACCGGCGATAGCTTTATCATGACGGGGCTAAATACCAAATGGAGTCGCGTCACCACGTCCACTGCCAGCTGAGCGCAGGGCTCCGGAGTCCGATCACGCACGCGGAGCTTCTTTTTCAATTGAAAATTTCTATTTGTAAGCCAATTGTACCAGTGGACCTGGCTAACTCATCTAGACCATTTCCGTTCAACATGTCCGCTTTATGGGTGTAGCTGCAGAGGAAGTTCTGACTATAGCTTCTGCAGCCCTCGAAAGAATGCGAAATCGCCCATGTGGTGCCACGACTCGGGAGGATGCCAATAGCGTGGTGGGTATGTGAATCTGATTTCATGTTCAAATCATCATCATGTGCGCGGAAAAGCATGTCAGCTGTTGAAAGTTTGAAGCTTGACGCGTGAGCCACTCTGAGAGCTGAACACTAACTTTTGAAAAGCCGACGCGCCTCATAATGCACGGTCACAATTTCCAGCAGAAATATTAGATTACGATACCATAGAAAACGAGGGAAATGATATGATAAAGCAGAAAGGAAATCGTAGAGTATGTAGAGATAAAGAGATAGAGATAGAGATAGAGATAGAGGATACTATAAGGAGAAAGAAATACAGAGAAGAAACAGCTACAACACAAAGAAAATGAGAGATAGAAGGAAATAAAGAGAGCAAGCAAATAAAACGATACGAGAAGAAATGGTATGTGATAGAATAGAAAAATAAGGATGCAACTCAGGAATGGGGGGGGAGGGGGGTATAGCAGAGTCGTGAATGGGGAAGTATCGATACACTGGCAGTGCTCAAATATACGGAATACCAAGAGAAGCCAAATAAGCATGTAGGCTTCGAGGCTTACTCCGGACAAGGGCTATGGAACGTTCGAATCAGAGACGCATCCAAAGGAAAAGTGCAAAAACACGTACACTTGAAGGGAGGGACCGTCAAAACATGGTCGTCAAGGAAGGACATCGAGTCCAACGAGGGCATCGTCCCACACAAGTCGTCCAGCGATGAAAGCTGCACAGCAGCATCCAAAGCTTTCGTGGAAGGTGACGGGCGAAGAGGTTCTAGGCAATAACTGATGCTTTGTGCCTTATTCCGGCCAAGATCTGCGGGGAAAACATTCGAATCAGAGCACCTCCATAAAACAGTAAGAATACATACTCTTGAAGAGAGGGACAGGAAGAGCATCATCGTCAAGGAAGGACATTGAGTCCAGCGAGGGTATCGTCCCGCACAATTCGTCCAGCGATGAAAGCTGCACAGCGGCATCCAAAGCTTCCGTGGATGATGACGGGCGAAGAGGTTGACCTGAAACCTCGTGGCACTCATCAAGCCAGGATGTCGAGTCGAAGCAAGGCAACGGGTCACGTAGATCGCCCAGCGAGTAACGCTGCACGGCAGCATCCAGAGCTTCCAAGGATGATGATGATGACAGGGGTTGACCGGCAACACTATGGACCAATGCGATGTCGAGCCAGGACATCGAATCTAGAGAAGGCAATGGATCACACAAATCGCCCAACGAGTGGAGTTGCACAGCAACATCCAGAGCTTCCAAGGATAGCGACGACGACAGGGGTTGACTAGCAATGCCATGCCATGCGTCGTCGGGCCGGGACGTCGAGTCCGTGACACGCAATGTAGTGGCGGGAGTGACTGGAGACGACGGGGGCAACACCTGGTTGTTACCTAAGGAGTGGGTCAGGACAAAAGAAGTGGGGTAAGAATAAGAGCACTGACTAAGTTTCCGCGCCTTGCCATTGGCGGCACTGCTGCTCTTCTTAAGAGGTCTAGGCGCCTTCGTGTTGTCCTTGACGGCACTGCCGCTCTTCTTGAGAGAAGGAACTCTAGGCTCCTGTACCTTACCCTTGGTGGCACTACCACTCTTGTTGAGAGTCGGGGACTCCGGGGGTGCACGGTTATCACAAGATGAGTCTACGCACGTCTCGTCTTTAGAATCGTGAACTATAATAGCGAAAGCTCCTTACCTTTGGACGAGGAATTCTTCAGAAAGACTCCTTTAGGCGCGGATGACACTCTCGTGCCAGGAGTCGGAATCTTCGAGCTCGGCAGGACCCTGGAAATCGAAGACTTGACAGTAACCGGACGTCTGACGGAATCAACCGTCGGAGGTATCTTCGGGGAGATGGGGATTCCAGCTGCCTTTGATCCGACTAATGCGGATGGCTCTACAAAAGTAGCTGTCATTTAAATAAGACGTCGCATCTGATGAACGAGAAGACATACGAATGTAAATGGATTCACGATCAATGAACCGAAGCGATCTAGCAGCGATTGAGATACCTGACCTTTGTTTCTTCGGTGCAACGCTCGTTGGTGCAGGAAGATGTTGAAAGCTAGGAAGAACTCGCTTCGGAAGAGGGGTGGCACCCACAAACGTAGCATTTTGTACGGGTTCGGAGTCACAAACAACGTCTTGAGGTGAAGGAGGCGGTTTAGCTTGAGATGACGCAAATTCGAGAGCTGAGATCCTCGTGTGGTATAGAGAAAGTGTCTTCGGGATATCCTTGCGAAGGTCGGCAATGTCGTTCTCCGTTCGTATTTGATCCTTGAGTTGGGAGATGAGTTGGGCATGCAGGCGTTCGTGGAAGGCATCGAGTTCCTTGCGAAGGTCAATGACATTGCGTTCCGTTCGAGTTTGGTCCTTGGTATGACAGGCGAGTTGGTCATGCAGACGCCCGCGGAAAACGTCAAGCTCCGTGTTGTCGCGAGAGATACGAGAAGTAAGCTTGTCAAGAATCATCTTGGTCTCTCTCGAGAGTTCGCGTTCCTCGTGGAGTTGTTTTCCGAGGTCGTCAATTTGGCGTTGCTGATTGGCGACGACGGTAGCGAATTCTTTAGCCTCGAGAGTCATTATCTGTTCGTGACAAAGAGTCTGATCTCTGACGGAATCAACATCTTGCTTGACAAGCTCCATTGTGGCACAGAGGTTTGTGATTTCGAGGTCGGTGGTCTGCTCGAGAGTCGCAAATGAGGAAGAGAGAACATCAACAACGTCAGAGATTCGTAGGAATTGATGTGCGAGGAAACCGATTTGACTGATAAGTATGATGAAAAGCTCGACAACACGACACGAGAATGAAGGCGAGAAGGTGTGTGACGATGTATCATCTTGATTCGTCGATGTTGTGTCGTCTGAGCTGGATGAATCGTCGAGGGCGTGGGGGGTATCGGAACCAGGAGAAGATTGTGCGAAAGCCGAAAGGGTGCATGCTGTTGAATTGGCCATACCAGAATAAGTAGCGTATCGTGCGTCTTGGATAGGTGCGAGGACGAAGACGAAAGGGATTGCCTTGGTATAGTCAATCATAATGACAATGTGAAGCGGCTTAAGGTGAGAGTGCGAAGTGATTGCACAGCGTCGAAAGGATGAGAGCGAGGATGGAGCACAACACAGAAGAGGAGTTGAAGATGGAAGCACTCGCCTGCGCCTCCTTTATACCCGGGCCTGCTGATGAGCGACTTGTTTCATACCGCAAAGACATACCAGTCCAACCACAGCGCGTCAGAAACCTTCAAAAGCGGACCGAACATCCAAAACCCCCAGACGGCTTACTATTGGACGTTCGATACCGAATACTTGTTTCATACTGCAGTCCGAGAGCAGCTTATCATGATGAATCTGCGATATTGCAAGACAGTGGCGAATTGGGAATAGACCATTGGTCAGAGGTCTGTTTTGCAATTGCATTGATGATATGTCTGGTTTTTTAGCATCACTAGAATTCGACCGCAGAAGAATATAAAACCGTCAGGACTCTACCGAATCGCCAGGACGTACTACTAGGTCCTCATGCAAAATGCAAATCAACCTAGTAATGTAAATTCTCGAACAACAGATGAGTCCAACCTCTTATTTGGCTGCTGCATAAAAATCGAGTGCCGCATCAGTAGTTGGCACAAGAGTGATCATCATATAGAATTACAAGCAAGGTTGACCGTTCCCGAGAAAATCGATAGCTGCGCAGTGCTAGTACTTGTTGAATCAGATGTTGCTTCTTAACGGTACGTGGAACGTGGGAGGTTCTTTCTAAACTTGTACAAACATTCATACCCACTCCTCGACGCTCCCAAGTTAATTATCAACCAAGCTCTGGTCAAGTCATGGCCGACGCAGGTAAGTTTCCTTTCACCGAGTGCTTTCACTGAGATCCCGCTCACGCCTTGAATAACAGGATTCTTCAAAGGCACTTCTGCAGACCAGGACCGTCGTTTCTCTGACAAAGAGTTGAAGTTGTTAAAGTCTATGAAATTTCCACCAGAGTTTGATAAAAAGGTACGCCGCCCCAAGTCTGGCGCTCTAAATTTAATTCCCATCTCGTTCCTCAGGTGGACCTCAAAAAAGTAAATCTCAACGTCATACGCCCATGGATCGCCAAAAAAGTCACAGAACTCGTTGGCTTTGAGGATGAAGTAGTCGTCGAGTATGCCATGGGTCTCCTCGACGACCCAAATCACACCGTACGCTTTTTTAGTACATGTCCAATGCTTTTCCGTGTCCATTGTATTTTCCTTTAGACTCCAGACCCAAAGAAAATGCAAATAAACCTGACAGGTTTCCTCACGGCATCGACGCCCTCGTTCATGACTGCTCTCTGGTCTCTACTGCTGGAGGCTCAGGAGCATCCCGCAGGCGTGCCACAGACGTTTGTGGAGGAGAAAAAAGAGGAAATGCGCAAAGCCCGTGAGGGTGACGTACGTGCTATAGGTGAGAGAGACAGGAGGGTCCGTCTCGACGAGATAAGAGACCAGGAAAGAGGCGAACGTGCAGGCCGTGGACGTGGGAGGGGGAGAGGCAGGGGCAGGGGCGGATTTGAAGGTGGTGGCCGAGGCAGAGATAATGGTTGGGGTGGACGCGGTGGCGGTGTAAGTCCACTCCGTGCTTCTTTGAGATCTTCCAAGACTTATACATTATAGCGTCCTGGCCGCAGAATATCTCGCAGTCCACCGCCACATCGCAGGCGCTCCCCATCTCCAAGCTCTCCATTTGACGCAAGGAGTTCCCGATCCCCGCCTCCTTCCCTCAGACGTTCGCGCTCTCCGAGGCGTTCCAGATCCCGCAGTCCTGTGTACCGCCGAAGCTCCCCTCCGCCACGTAGATCCCGGACGCGCTCACCTCCCCTTCGTCGTCGCCGCTCTTTGACTCCTTCTCCTCGCCGCCGCAGACGTTCGCCATCGGTTGACTCTCGTTCTTTGTCGCCTCCGCCACCAAGGAGACGTAGACGGTCTCCCAGTTACTCGCGCTCACCTCCACGGAGATTCGGGAGAGAAAGAAAGAGTAGAAGTCCCCCGCCTCAGCGTCGTAAGCTGTCACATTCGCCTTCTCCCGCTTCGAGCCAGTCACGATCTGCGCCGAGATACGCCCGTCGCAGAAGTCCGAGTCCTCGTAGGCGGGCCAGCGTCTCTCGCTCACCTGTCAGACGACGAATCACTCGTGATGAAGCCGGTGATGGCGGAAAGGGAAAGCGTCCTGCGAGGCGTAGTCCTTCACCCTCGCGTATGGATGTTGATAGACTGAGAATCGCTGACGAGCCTCTTCCGCAAAATGCCAGAGGTGAGCTGAAAATCAAGGGTCAAGCGAGGCGAAATAAGTGGGATAATGCAGACAGGGATGACGTATGCTTACCTTCTTGATTACTTGTGCTCAGCCAACGTTGATAATGATTTTTAGGAAGGAGGACTAGAGCAGCATGATTTAGAAAAGCGAGAGAAAGAACTGAAGGAGCGAGCATTGAGAAATAAGGTTGTCAGGACTCGTAAAGGGAGCAGCGGTGCTGGCGGTTCAGGCTAGAAGAACCCATTCGCTGTCCTGACCCAGCGCCGCATTGCGAGAAGTACCATATCGTATCGTTTTCTATCTGCCTTGTTCGATTTTCAATGCACTCAATTCTTTATGCATCTAGTGTTCTATGTTCATTGTGCGCCCCATCTTGTCCGTATTCTCCGTTAAAATATACATTGCTGCCAGTGTGAAGTCCGCCCTCTTTCTCTAAGCTTTGCTGTGTATCCCTTCTAACTTTTTCTTTTTGAGCGCAGAGCGAGTTAGATTTCTCCCGCAGTTCGACTGAGCTGGTTGCACTTGCGTATATCGGTGGCTGTACCGAACTTGTCTCGGGTAATTGCCGTTCCAATGACAATTTTCGTAGACAGTATTGTTCTGTTGTCCGTCTAGCATATCATCAAAGGAAATGTCAATATTTTAGTACAGTTTATACAAGACCTTCTCTTTCAGTGGCCGTCCCGATTCAAAGGGTATGCTTGCAGAATCATGTCCTTCATGATCATGGGCCATGATGAGCTACAGCGCCCTTTGCTAAGGCCCTGGGTCCTCAATTAATGTCTCTTTGCATTTATTTCATTTTGAGGAGCGAACTGCGGCATTCACGACGCTACCGCCATAAATGTTGAATGTTGAATCATGACGCGTACAAGATATCTCTAATTATGTAAACGCCAAAGCCAGAATTTGTGCATACTGTCATTGGAGCCACAATTTGGGGATGCTTTAAGTACTGAAAACAACAATTTAATCCGCTGAAACCAGTTTTAACTAATCCCTCTTTGACTTCTCGTTGCGAGGCGTGCCCTACGCGAGTGTTTGACTGGCCAGTAGTTCAATCAAGACAGTAATGATTCAATTACATCAAGCATGTCGAGATATGTATATGTACACTAATCAAAACGCTAACAATATCAACAATACAGTGCAGGGACAGACAGATAAGGGGGCTATGCTACAGACAAGATGTAAGATGTCAGATAAACGTGGGGAACAAGTAATATGCTAAGATCTACCAGTGACCAAGTTCGACTGCGGCTCTATCAAAACCAATTTCAAGCCAGCGCTCAGGAGTCTCTTTACAAAGATCACGGAAGCCCACTCTGTTGTACAACTTCTGAGCGGGATTTTTGGCTCCAACGTATAGTACAACTTGCTCGTGCGTCTTCAACAACCTGGTTGAGCAGAAGTTAGCATCATAATACAATCTCATAGTCGATAGTTCGTACTCTCTGCAGACACGGCGAACCAACCTTTCGGCACGTCCTTTACACTGCCACCTCTCTGGCGTGTAGACCTTCGTGATAGCAGCAACAGTGTCCGACTGCCGCGCGGCAGCAACAATGCTCGCGATATCAGTTTCTCCACCTCCCTCTTTGATCTCGTATACCCAAACTTGCCCATTTTCAATCAAGAGCCTAGCCTCTTCAGAAGCCTGTTCGGAGGAGAGACTGAATGGAGGCTTTTCATCGATGAATGCCCGCTTAAAAGGGAGTGGTACAGCAGACATACCGAAGTATTGGTAAATTCTTGACACAATTTAGAGATCTTGTCGGCATCCTGTGGCACAGCAAGACGTAGCTCGATGTCCCCATCCGTTGATTGGGGGCCATTGCGGACCAATGTCTCAGGAGTACACATCGAAAAAAATGCATCGTAGTATGGTTCATCCATGCACTTGATCTCTGCGATTTTCTCCCATGCGCTAGCGAAAGCTTTGGCGATTGGTTCAACAGAAAAGACAGAAAACACCCTCTGCCTTCTAAAGTCAACCTCGTTCAGTAGCGCCTCGCAGAACGCCTCCATAGGGCCTTGAAGGAGTTCGGGGGTCAATTTGACGGGGGCTACGGGAACAATAAAAAGAGGGTATTTGCCCAATGGTCCCTCAGTGCAGGATAGTATAAATCTGATGTTAGAAGTTGTAGGCTCCGAGTAGACCAGCCAAAGCTGCTCGGAACCGGGCAGGAACTCTTGGTGGCTGGAAACCTTTTCGGCGTGCGGAAGGATCACATTTGCGCGAGCGGCATTGTTCCCGTCCCGTAGAGCGTCCCAGACATCATCTGGGATGTTAGTGCGATCAAAGCGCCGAACAGATGAAATCAAGCCAGGCATATCTTGTAAGGATCCTGAGGCTGGAAGGATAACTGGGTATGGATGAGTGGATTCTCGAGCTTTATATCCATAGCCTGCCAGACTACGTTGTGAGTTTATCCTAACGTTGTGGTATGCAGGAAGAGCACAGGGCAGGAAAGAGGGCTAGTAAACGTGAAAACGTATCACCGTGTAGGAGAAGTAAATGGAGATATAAAATATAATAGAAACATTGTGCAGAGAACGGAATCTCACCCATGATCTAGAAGAAAGTCCAAGGTACTTGCCTAGCGGCAGAAAAATGGCTCGATATGTTAGCATTCGGTGAATGATAATTGCCGTGGCTCCGGTTGTAAAACATATGAGATAAAGCATATTTGATGGATTGCGTCCGAGAATTCTTGCCAGGGGCAGTTGTGAAATACTTTGGCACGTGCCAATAACGCTCCCCACGTATTCCAACGTACTGACATTCATGCAAGGCAGATCGCGTGCTATGTCGAGATTAAGGGACGAACGCCGGATCGCCTAGCCTTCGTGGAAAGATCATCATCTATGAATAAGTACAGTAAACCTACAGCCCGTGTCAGATTCAAGTACCCGTAGTGGTACCCAAAGAACCATCGCAAGAAAGATGGGGAACGTCAAATGCCGTGAGCGCACTCGTAGATCTCGCTGAAGACAAATGCGTCTTCATCTCTTACAAGACGTTGCCACGGAACGTTTTCGACATTTAGCATAGTCTGCAATGATGCGGCCTCTCCTTATTGGGCCCCCGCGAGTCCGACCCAGTAACATTGATGTTCCAATCCGAATTATATCGCGTGACGGTGCTAACGTGGCCGAAACCGAACAGAGGATAGCGTCCACGGGGAACCACTAACAATACGTTGCGAAGCAGTCCCGTTACAGTGTGCCAATGCTTTTGAGCGGAACGTATCCCGTTCTAAGCTGTGTTCGAATAGTTTTGAAGTTCACGGGTGGATGTAGATCGCATCTTGTGCACCCTGTGCATGTATGGTTATTTTCAAGGCATCTCAGACTCTCTGCCTGCCTCGAATTTGAGTATTTTGTGGTACGTCACCACCGATTAGTTTCACCTACGTGAAAATCAAGTTTCAAGTTATAGAAGAATCATGGAGGCACTTACAACAGATCCGATTCATTCTGATAGGCCTGATATTGTCCATTCGATCGTATCGTGTCCAGCACGGAGTAAGGGGCATCTCCGTCCAACTTGAAGCCTATGTCTGGTTCTGTTGTGAGACCGGATGCATCAGTTTGCAGTAGTATATTATGTTAGAGCGACTCGGAGAAGTTGTTTGGCAATGCCTTGTGATTGATACAGGACCAAACATCAGCCAAACAATCATTATTGTCACGCCGGTTGAAAGTTGAAACTAGGATCCCTTTGAAGTTTGGAGCGCTACCGATGTCCAATAAAGCAGCTCGGAGCCACACCCATACGTCAAATCGTGCAAAGGCACGGGCAACCATAGAACGAAAAGACGTTTTTAAAAGTGTTCTTGAAAATCCATTCCGAATTCAATGGTTGTTTTGATCTCCTCCAACTTACAACGCGTCTAACATCTCAAGCTAGGCCCTCAATCCCGTCAAATGCGCAAAACTTGTTCCTTGCGACACTCGTAACAACTGTGGAAAGAGTGGTGAGGAATGGAAGTCGAAAATCTTCCAAGACATGCGCTAGGAAAGCTCTATCCCGATCGGAAAATGCAAATTCGGTGGAGGTGACGGACCCGAGCCCAGACTCGATGGTATGTTCAAAAACCTCTGCATGTTCGGTGGGTTCCGCTCCTGTGCCATCTCCGGCCGTCAGTACACTTGCTCCGTCGTCGGGCCACATGACCATCGGTATCAATGAAGTGACAAGGAGACTTGAATCGCAGTTGAAGTCTGTCCGACACTTGGTTACACTCACTACCACGTCTCATACAAATCCGATATTTCCCGACACTTCTCCCATTGCTGCTGTCTTTGTATGCCGTGCCGATGTCAATCCTCCGATCTTGTTGGATCACATCCCTCACCTTGTAGCAGGGTGCAACTCTACGCACCCTGGATCTAATCCTCTAGGGACTCGACCCCCCCTAAAACTGATCGTCCTACCAAAGGGCTCAGAGTCCGCACTTGCACAGGCGCTTGGTCTGAGACGAGCGGCCGTAATAGCCGTTCATGTAAGCGTTTCAGATGTCAGGATCCTTACTTCTGACGCCCTCAATAGGAAGATGCCCCGTGTTTGCCAATTTTTCGCGATATGCTTCAATCTGTACCTGTAATCAGCGCACCTTGGCTTGTGCCTCCAGTCCAGCCCAATTCTTCAAAATGTTTGATTCCTACACATATCAAGCAACTCCGCACTACTGCACCCAAAGATATGAAATCTGCAAAAGAACACAGGGCAAAAGCAAGAGTTGCAGCTAAGAAGAATGGTGCAAAACCCAGGCCCAAGAAATATGTCCTTACGACAGCAAGACCAGAAGCACAAGCTCGCGATACATAATGTCACGCTCTAAATGTTGGTGAGTATTTGCCTGCAAGCACCGATTTATCGCTCGTCTTATTGTGTCATAGTTTGTTGGTTATGTGCACCGTCCTCTTGCTGGAGCCTTGTATTAATTCTAGGTAGCAGTTCTGTTGCCTTCATTGTCAGGACAATGCGAAGTCGCGTGGATTTAGCGTATATGAATTATTGACATTTGACAGAAGTCAAGCAGTACGTATGCCTATGCGGTGCTCGTATGGTGGATCAATCTATCCAGTTACACGAAAAGGATGTCCTACTAACCTTCTCAGTAACAATGATTGCGGGACACGCCAACAATATGGATGTCTAGCTGATTTGTCCCATCTGCTCCTGATACAGACCGAGAATATCAATGGCACGCTCGAACAGCTCTTCTTATACAACGTTCAACCCGTTGAGGGACATCATATGTTTGCCCATGAGATCTTGGTATGCACCGTCACCGCTCCCAGGGGCAAATGACAGAATATGTAAGGGAACAACGGACATCCCTCGTATATCAGATCGACTCTGGAAGGAATACAGATCGTGGGCCTGCTAATCCCAACAAAATACATCATAGCATTCAATTCAAAACCGTTGTAAGACATGATTCACCACTCCAAAGTATAATTTTTTAACGTAGAACTAACAACCACTTGTGATACCATTCCTTGACAGGCTAAACAGTGTCGGGAATGGGATCGAGGTACACAGGTGTTTTGTTTACGGTAATATCCTGCTCTGTCCCGACAGCGGGAAAGATCGGTCGCTCCAGTCGCCCCACGAAAAACGAGGCAATGAGTAGAGCCGCAGAAATGGAAGATCCAAAGTTCATCACCCTTCTTGACCTTTTGACCTTTCACGACGGTGATCTCACACGTCGATATCATATTGATATATCTGCCAATCCGATACACCAACGAAACACATGAGGCCGACATCACCATGCAGCAAACCGAAGATTTCACTATGTCCCATCACACTTCTTTGAATATCTGCACATAAAATTAACCAATCTGACGTGGGTCCTCAAGAAGGGGGGAATTTTGACGAGGTGCGCTACTCAACTTACATGGTAGCAGGCTGATCCCGAGCCTAACGCCTACACGGATACTAACATTCTGTTACACTCGGATTCGTGTACTTACTCAGCAGGAGAAGATCGTCCACTGGGGGTCCAACCCGTCATGCTCGTCATTAATCGCCAGGCCAGAGTCATCGAAACACTACACCAACCTATAGCAGATCGGTGGCATCATCGAGCCGTCATTGCCCGCTGCTGCGCGGACTGCTTGTTTAAATTCTGGTGTCAGTCTGAGCTTCCCTTGACATCGTCGTCTTCATGGCGTAATCAATTGGAGAAGATTAGAGTATAGATTCCACATAATTGTATTCAGGATCAGTTCTGCGCGATCTTAAACTCTATGACCATCATCCCTACAAGGTCGTCAACCCTGGTGACTACTAGACTAGCATTGGCCCTGTGAATCGTGAATCGTAACAAGTCAATCATTGCCAAGTATTCAGATATGGAATGTACTTGCCCGATGATCTTCAACTCGTTCAAGGTTCGCTCTTTGGCATTAAAAAGAAGTCACATAGTCATGTCTTGATGGTACGCTGTGTGATTGCCTACCCCAAAATTCAATAACATAGGTTCGGGTGCCTTATGCTGATGAATACAGAGATACACTGTCAGGCTAAACGCAAAAACTCACCTTGCTAAACTCGGCTGTTCCTAGGCCGGGTTCTTCGACTGTGTGGAAGAGCACACAATCATCTAGCACAAAACATTGATCCTGGAGCAAACACCAGTTAAAGCTGCAGCCGATCCACGAATTAACACCCGGCCGTTTGGTCCCATTACTTTGCGGATATTACGGAGGATTCTCGTTGACTCAACGTCGGGCCAGTCGTGAAGAATGTTCCTCAACTATATCAGATTATCAAGCTGAATGGGAACAACCTTAGCCACTTACATAGTATACATCCTTTCCGACGACAGGTGACTCCTCAAGGAAATTGAATGGGACAAACTCCACGCGCGCGTCGCGCATTGCCTCAGGGGCATCCTTGTCCCATGCCTAATCAAATTTCAATGACTTGTCCGCCAGATTAGTTATATTGACCGGATGTCTGAACTCACAATTTGAGCCTGCTCTACGACTCCTGGGAGATCCTGATTAGTTATTCTGAGGTGAGGGAACATGTTCGCCAGAGGAATGGAAGTTCCTCCAATTCCAGATCCAATATCCACCATAGATGATACAGTGTCCCAAGGGTAATCTTACGAGACGCTTCAAAATCATTCTGACGACCTAAAAAGATGATAGCTTACGATGCAGCACCGCAGAAGAGCCAATTATCTCAGAATGACCCACCAGGCCTCTTTGAAATATCTGTGCATAAGATTATATGAGTCGTCACTTATAAGTGGATGACTTCGCACGCACATCGCGTGTCTCGCCCTATAAAATATGGTAAGGTAGAGAAAGGCAGTGCGATGGCAAAACTCACGTCCATTTCCCAGTAGCCACTGTTTATACCTTCCTTTCTCAGAGAAAATAGTCGGGGTGATTTGTCGACCTCATGTGATCTTGCGTATTCTTGGTCAACCATAGTGTTATAGAGATTTGCGCCGTATTTCGGGATTTCTTGATGAATTCGTAACGTACACCCAACATTGCTCGTTGACTTGAGTATGAGCGAGAGTCGGGTATTTGCAAAGACTTCTTGTTCAACTGTGTAACCACAACAGTTTCAAAAAGAATTCTGAATTGGCAGCATGACATATACTACCTTCTTTAAAGCAACCCTTGAGAGCTAAGGCTCGTAATACACGTAAAGTTTTGGTTTTGTTGAAGTTGATTGTGTCGGCCAACACATCCACACTAAGACCTTCCGGGTGTTGATCTAGAACATCCGCAATGCGCCCTTTGACGGAAATGTCTGTGCATGCCCAAGTGTAATTATGAAAAAACTAAGGAAATGAGTTCCAAAGAAGAAGTCAGTTAGGATCGGCACTTACACTGTATACCGTGGGTTGTGGGGGAGCCAATACCGCGCTCAATTGATGGTATGCACCTTCGAGCAGCCTGATTGCCTTCCTAAGGACAAGTGTGTCTGTCGCCAGATCGAGGGGGTGAAAAGTGGTCGAGTCAGCACCAGGAACCCCATGCCCGCTTTTCTTGTATTCTTCCATTGCTTCAGGATTCCACTGGTCCGGACAATGGTGCAACGTCCGCCTGTGATTAATTCTTTGAACACCATCGTTTCCTATCAAAGTTGGAATCAATCATTTTGGTTCTCGCGCAGTAACGCATCACGGAAACGAAAGATGATCGGATGCAAATAGATAAGTGTCAGTCAATGCCAATCTGAATAAGTACTAGATATGCCTACATAGGTCTGATTATGCAATCAGGAGTCAGGACCTTGGCGTTTACAACGCGTCTATTGGATTGTAAGCAGGAGAATTTTATTCAAGTCGTGCTGTACGACATCATCATCCAGTGGCCGTAGTTTTCAAAACACCCCACTAACCTGTAACCGACCGCTCAATGAAAGCTAGAGCCATGAACGCTTCCCG
>MU177901.1:469709-486681 GCA_016695465.1 Suillus americanus
TTTCAGGGGCCGAACAATCATGACGTTTCGGAACGCTTTGGACGCCGACAGGCAAGAAGAACATATCTTGTTTGAGATGCTGACCTACTTCCTAATCCCCGTGCTAATATTCCTGTACTTAGCTGAGTCGCAATGTCCGAGCTTAAGTCAGAGGTTCGCGACATCGTCGCGCAGTTTGAAAGTGATTAGATATCAGTCTACCGTATACTGAGCGCTCAGCAGGCTGTCACTTCGTATTTAGGGTACCCTATCAATGTATGTCCCCTTGAAACCCACTCTCCATTATAAGTGACTCGTGACCATGCTTTATTAACACGACAGTTCATAAAAAATGCATGTCTGAAGACTTCCCTACCACCACACGAGTTATTGACGCCAGTGCCAATAGCTGCCGCTCATATCCAATCGTTCTTCCGTCAGGGCAAAAACATGACTGAGACAACGCGCTTGATGATACAGACAAGGTGGAATACTAGCACTGACGCCGCATCACGTACTTAGTTTATAGCCATTCGGCCCTCATTCACAGGCTCCAAAGGCATTGCCCTCTGCGGAAAAGTTCAGGTCCGGGATGCGATCAACATCGCATCCAGGTTTATGAAGAGAGATTCAAATCCAAACCATTGTCTTCTATTGATGAAGGCAAGTTCAAGTTACTTAATCTGCTCACGTGTACATCATGCTTCATTAGCTAGGTTTCCAGGCCATCGCACTTTTCGATGTAGATCAACACGAAGAGACAATTCTGCGAGTCTGACTCGGAGATCTAGCCGACGTTCAAGTAACAATACTCTCGCATGTCGTGTCGTGAAAGTGAGTTTCATCGATTCATCGTTCAGTTCACGCATTGGCACTGATCTCCGCAACATCACGTCAGGCGTATCTTCATTTTCAGCTAGGAATTGATGCCCTGGATGTCATGCATCATGACGAAGCTGCCAACGATTTCACTGCTGCTGTCAGGACCAGCATTTTCTCTGTATGAGGACTTGGCGGTGGTACGTTGATATCATACACCCAAAAATAAGTTTCGTGCCTACCCCCGTGCTTTTTACAGCTTTTCGAGTGGAACCTCGAGTCTTTGTGGCTAACTGCATACCATAAACCATATCAGGCTCTCCTTTCTGCAGGTAGACTTGATACCCTCGAATCGCACCAGCACATGATGGATACTATGAGCGACACTACGAAGACTAACTGCCTCGATTGGTCCTCAGGCAAGTCTTTAGTAATGTTCTCCCGGGCTATCGTCTCACTCAACTCATTAGCTTTCCAACAATAATGCAGCGCGGCTATGCAAACGATCCTGTTCTTTATGCATGTACTCCCATCCTCATTCTACCGACCACTGTCACCTAGATGGGAATCCCCGATCAAGGTCGATATGACAGCACACAAAATACAAAACCTGATTTCTTCCGAGGAATGGTGAGTGCAACATTCTATCTTTTGTTTACTCATCCACACACCATTCGTTACAGCACCCTCAAACTTTCTCGCCAAGACCACATCAGCGCCCAGGGTCCCTCAAGAGACTTCGTGGTACCCCTCATTTAGCTCCTACACTGGCATCATCCGCCAACCCATTCTCTACCGCCCTTCCCATCGCCTTCAAAGCCCTCATACATCACCTATTAACATGATATCCCGCTCACTCAGCGCCGCCCGTCGCCGACGTTCCATTTGCACCGGGTCTACTGGTGCGCTCGGGTGATGTTCACCACCGTCTTGATGGCTTATGCATGAATTTACAACGCAATGCTACAGTGCGTGCTCCCCGCAATTTGGACGATGGGCACATACGTGAGGAGGACTGGGTATCGACCAGTTCACTATGTCGACCCCAGCAAGGCAGAATGACACTGACATAACTTCTGTGTTTGCTTCTTGTAGGTTTCATGGACTTCCCTTGGGTATTGTAGTTCTGAATATCGTCCCTCCTTCGCAATTCCAGCACGAACATGAAGCGATTAGTGATGTGTGGTATTGGTGTGGTAATCGCATTCTTTTGAATTTCTTTCTTTTCATCCTTATCGATGTCAGGGCACGACTAACTACGAATCCCGCGTCCTCTGGATGTAAGGCTTGGGATACAGTGTCGGGCTGCTTGCAATCGAGTACTGGATATCCGTGATCTGATGCAGATCAGTACTGATATCATGATGTCACATTGACACAGACAGAACAATAGACGGTCAGTAGCAATTCAAGTTGATGACGAGCGTGCTCTCGGTTCTGCACACAAACCAATTCACGGAGTATCTATCGGCGCTTATCCGCGGTTTTTCAAAACTTCAAGGCTGACTCCATACCACATCACTGCTACGGCGTGGATCTCATTCCGCTTGAACTTCATGAAATGAAAAGAAACATGTGCACATAAAAAGTATCTAGCAGTATAACTGAAGATCGCAATATATGTACGTATAAACTCTCCAGGTGTCTGGGATGACCTGCAACTGAACATCGTGAAGGCTACGATAATTTATGCCAACAATTTTAAGTACTTGATCCATGGCTGTGATTTCAGGAATGACGTGAAGCTGTCGATTCCTTGGGCTTTAGTCCCAGGAACGAGGCAAAACGTTGTAGGTGGGATGGTCTGCGAGAAACAGATGCTTTTATCTGCACATTCTCAGGGGCAGGAATGTGAATGTACACAGCCTCAGCTGTGGGGTCAACTTTCTCCTCGTCCGACAGCCCCGGCACCTTTGGGACCCACGGTTCAACTGGCAGTGATACGCGAGGAGGGACGTGATACGGTTGTTGAGGCAGCTGGAATGGATATGGGTATTTGTATGGGTGTTCAGAGGCGAGATGCTCAGAAGCATATGGGGGTTCGGAGGTGTATGGGTACTCAGAGGCGTATGGATACTCTGAGGCATACGGCTGTCCATACGGTGCGTCAGCACTAGGCATTTGCATATTGATGAAAGGAACAGGCATAGGAAATGACGGGAAAGGTGCGGATGAAGGGTCTGGAATGGGCGGAGACTCGGACGAGTCGACTATAACATAACGCGCGGTCAGTCCAACACTGACGGGGAAGAAAGGAACAAGTCAACGCACGCGGACGACGTTCCATGGTATGTGTATGTCAATGCGTTCAAATAAACATACGGACTGAACACAACCCTAGCTCGAGAAGGCGCAGCGCAAGGTGGATAAAAGTGGGAAGATGCGATGGGTGTGGTAATTGTCCATATATCCAACTATATAAGCCGCTGTCCATGAGAGGAGCACACTTGCCAAGGGTTCGTTCGAGTGGAACCTTCCGGTCCTGGGGGCTGCGCGTAATGACGCTCACGAAGCCCCATAGCCTGGTTCTTTGTAGAAAGAAAACTCCGGCGAAAAAAAGGTCGCAATAAAGTACAGCATCTGCAGAAATAGGTCCATAGAGGTGCTTTTTCCACTACGGACGTATTGGATGTCGTCCCTGCCCTAGTCGATACAATGAGTGTCAAACATGTCAAATCTTGTTGTTTCACGGTCAGCCCTGTCCGAAATAATAGCTCGACGCTGTGCAAGCGCTTATTGCTCTTATTGCTTTAAATGACAACTATAGGCCAAAATTAGTGATGTCAATGACAGTAATCGTGACATGACATGGACACGTATGCGGTAGTCATGAGGAACCTTTCAGCGGCCAGCTCGCACGATTGACGTAGAAGTCATACAGCATCCGTTTCAGTCCAAAGGGCGATGAATAAACCCTATGCCCAACTCCTACCCGCGCGCCTCCCAGCTTCTACGCAGTCACCAACGCTCACCCCTCCCACGCCGGCGCCAATCACCTCTAGCTTACCGCTCCACGGCTCTCCCCGAAGCACATCGCTTAGCTCCCGCATCCGCTGGAGGTGCCCTACACGCAGCAGGGGGATGGAATGTGCGTTGTCATGCACCCTCACGATGAGTGGGTCAGGCAGACGCACGCCCAACTGCTCAGAGAGCATCTCTACAAGGCGAGGAATCGAGGCCACAGGCTCGCGGAGCATCGCAGTCATTTTGACAATATCCGCACTCCACGACGCTTCTTGTGCCGACATTGACGAGGAGTCGAAGACGCATCCCAGGATTGCGTTTTCCGCATGTTCAGATGATGCTCGGGGTACAAGGTACCCGAATCCCACGGGGTGGAGCACATGTCCTGGAGACGCCAGGAACACGAGGTTTACGACTGTCACCGACGAATAGGGGTTTGCAGTCAGGTGTGGCAATGGCGTCTTGGGTGAGAGGAGTCCTTTCAGGCTCGGGAGAGGCAGAGCTGAGACAGTGTGTGTTGCGCGCAGCGTCTCACAAGACGAGGTCGTTATCTGCGTACAGGTAGTTATTAACAAAAGACTATCTATTCCAGGTGCACACGTACTTCGAACTGCGCAGTTCTTGGATTCATCCGAAGTCCCGTCGCGGACACCCCATCAAGTAGGCGCACGTTCCGGCGTGTCCTTAACTCTCGCAAGAGTGCATCTACCAATGCACCGATCCCTTGTGAGAATGAATACACAGATACTCCCCGCATCTGCTCGTATACGTCCCCTAGCTGATATGGGGGGTCATCGACTTCCGCTGTCGCTGAGACTCTAGATGGTCGGAGAAACCCAGTTACCAAGGAGCCACGACCGCGTTCCTCAGCATCCCAAAGCGACGGGAACGCTGCGCGGACGCTCAATTCTCGAGAATCCGCTCCATAAATACCGTGCACGAGCGCACTTCCGAAGATCCTTGCAAATTCGCTCCCGAAACGCCTAGTCAAGAATTCGTCGACCGACTCATCCTCGATCATAAAAGGCCTGTTCCATGGGCGAAATGGCTCCCGTGCGATAGCTGAAAGAAGGATATAGCCAAGGGGGGAATGTAAAGAAGAAGACGTAGGTGACAGTCCAGAAGTAAGGAGGCTAAGCGGAGATGAAGGAATACGAAGGAGACCCTGGGTACCAGGCAGACGCAGGAAGCGATTCCGAGCGGCCGGTGATGATTTCGGGAGAGTTAAAAGAGACGGTGATAGGTCCAGAAGGTTAATCTAGTCTGGGACGTGCCCGATGAGAAGGTCCAAACGGAGGTTGTATTAGACTAGCTTATTACCCACCAATTCGAGAACACTCTTTGAATTTGGTCTAAGAGTGCGGGGGCCAGCCTCCAAAAGCACACTGGTTTCGCGACCGTCTTTGAGTGTGATTTTAGCGCGCCTAGAATGTATCCATCCGCCAAAGTGAATATCCTTGTTCAGGAGAGTGATCTGAGCTGCCGGAAACCGACGTGAAAGGTGAAAGGCAGCGGAAAGGCCAGTTAGACCACCACCAAGGATAGCGATAGAAGACGGTGCCATGATTCTCGTATCTCAAGCACAACACGAAGTTACCGACGCATTTTCTGAAGGTTCTTGTTATGGACACCTGGCGCTCCCACTAGGTCGAAGCAGCAAGTCGCTGCTTAAAGAAATATGTTCCCACAGTCCAGGTGAAATTGAGGTCATACCCAAGTTAGTGTTGCCGTCTACTACTTATGATGGCCTTCCAGGTGCACTTGCAGGATGATCCTATTGAAGGCGCGATTCAGATCAGACTACAATTCGGGCCATCAATATTGATCCCCAGAGCTTTTCCCAATCTGTCGAAAATTCATTCCATCTTTCGTATCGGTCCTGCGCCAAACATCATTCCTGCTGGTTTGTTTCCATGCCTTCGACTGGACTCATTTGTAACCTCGTGCCGTTCGTTCTGTCACCCGAAGGTACTCGTTGACGCGTTCATCATCTCGATGTGTCAGTCTGTCAAGACAGTCAGACAAATATGGCAGGCACCCAGCTCCCTGTCCATTCCACCTTTCGTTCGGAGGAGAATCAGCCAACGCTTTGTCCACGCCTGTTGATGTTTAACCAGAAGTGTATGCCTTCGTCTGCGCATATATCCTATCGTTTGAGCTGCATCTGAGCAGCAACCTTCGGGACCCTCAGGAAAACGAGCTAAGCTGATACAGCTACCGATACGACCTGGTGAGTGATTGTGAAAGCTGTTTGTCGTAGTTTTGCAGACGAGGAAGGTAGTTCGCGAGACACAGGATCCGATCCCTCGATGCGAATATCATGCTCATCTTGAAGACGAAATAGAAGAAGGCGATTTGAAACGCACAGAATCAAATACCAGATGCTGGTCAGGTTATAGTCGCGTTTTCTTCGATCGAGCATTTATACAGTCCATCCCTGATGCACTGTAAAGTACTGAGGCTTGGTGGAGTGTATAGCTTCTAATAATATAGTGAGATACTTGCTCTTTCTTCTCGCCTTGCGTTATTTATAATACTTCTCCAGATACAGAGCTCACGGAAGGGCCGAACTACGATAACTTCCAGGTAAGCCCTTTTTCACACTATTCCCAGCCATCTGCTGAATCGTCCACCACTTCAGTGATTGCAAATGATATACCCACATCTGGGGGTTTCTCGCATGCTTTCCTGACTTCCTTCAGCGACAAGTTTCTCAAGGCTTCTACACTAAACTTTAGTTTCATTTCGGGCGCAGACCCGAATCATGCTGGCGTTGACAATTTGAGTGAATGCGCTTTCACGTAGATGCCAACACATAAACATTTGAAGATAGTTTCTCGACACGAAGAGGGTTATCAATGACGCATTGTGCTTGCAAAGCCTCCATCAGCTCTCGGATATCACTTTCTCAATATTAAGCCATTCCGGTGGTCCACATTGAAAACCAACCTATTGCAGGGACTTGCTTATAATGTTCATTTCCTGCAAAACTCTATATATGGTTTCCTGACGTGTAGAAAAACAGTGTGTATCATACGTCTGTGGTCATCTTGTCGGTAGAGACTAATGTGCTGCCACGGAGGTACGCTACTCTCTGACAAGCGACGAGCATATCATTAACTGGTTACCCACAGACTTAGAGGCTTCCAGCAATGATCGCTGACCACTTGAAATGTTCACGATCGGGACAACTGGGAACCATAGTCTCCCTACCTTTTCTTGTGACAGAGGCAACGTTCACCGATCTGTACTGCAACTTCTCCACTGGTTTAAGGTAAGGATCATGTTGATGCCTTCATCGCACGAACCATGACGAAGCAATGCGATTCTAGGACTAGCGTATAGTTTTTACGAGGTGAAACATTACTGGATCAAGACCTGGCAACATTCGATACGTGGTGTGACTTGTCATCGCTACAGGAACCTCCGATCTCCAGGTATGTAACAGCCTGCAGAATGGTGTGCATTCGAACTCATTCATGCCATGGGGTCAGTATCCACGCACCTGCTTATCTCGTGCCGACATCTTTTCCATCCAGATTCCGGTATACTAAACGAGGATGACTTCATCGCTTATCACAGCACCTTTTACATCGATCCCGCTTACGAGGTATACTAGGTTTGTGGAACAAACTGCAATGACGCAAAGGAGGGGTGGTGTGCTTATGAGCATGGGCCTGAAGAGCGATGACGCGACAGAGCTTGCTAGTGCGTTGTGGGAGATTGTCGATGGGTACGGGAATGACGGGACTCCTGTCATATGACAGTGGTAGAGGCAGTGATGGAGGGAAAAGGGGCATGGTATGTACGTCTACGTAGAGGCCTTTCATTCGTATGCTGGAAGGACACGTTCTCGTGGTCCTTTTACATAAACTTATCTCTATTGATACGAGAGACCGCTGACATTATCAAAATTCTCTTTTGATGACGGCTGTGCGCTAAAATGTGATCTACATGCCACGTCAAATGCACGTTCCTATGGGACAAAGAGAGATGACGTGTGTCCCCCCACATTTCAGTACTCCTCGACGAACTCCTCTCGACCTGCTTCATGATATTAGTCTCATTCATTCGCTGATCTTCTCCCAAAATTATTAGCACTGTCGTTCTATCTTTCTCGGTATCCAGGTACCGAGCAACAAAGCGCTTGGCTAGTCAAGGAATACAGTTGGCACCCTATCAATCAGTCCGGTTCTGTTCAGGTTGTAGTAAGAGTGGGATGAGAAGTCTGCGCCAACGATGATGACCATGTATCACTCACTTTCAAGTCACGAGGACCTGGTTTCTAACTCCACTTGTCGAGGTCAAACTTCTGGGGCGCAAACAACAGGACTAGCAATCACAGAAGATCCTGAATGGGGCGGGCATCTAGAGGTGTGATGATACTGTCCTCTGTAAAATAATGGACTCTGATGGCTATATCATTGACAGCTGTCGTGAAAACAACCTCTGGAGACACCGCGAGCTCTATGTCACACTGCTCCTTCGAGTTATCGACGAATATTACCGAGGGCGGAGGCTCTATCGTGGCTTCGCCAGCAGAAAGAGGAGTAGGACGAGGACCATATCTTCGTCAGTCTGCTGGAGGGTGAGTGAGCGAGATGGACGGTGACAGCAGTAGAACATACCTTGTCATCACCAGCGCAGAAAATCAACTCGACTTCAAGGTGCTGGTATAATATACATTTGATGATCACACCCTTGAGTGAATGATTAGCCTGGCACGTATATCAAAGACCACACTACACCTTATTCACGGCAATAGGCTTCACTTCCAGATTTTTCTTACCCGCGAGCACCTCGATAATCCTGCCTGCCTGGGTCAACAACGATACAAACCCGAAAAACAAAAACAATCACCTTCTGTGCAAAACTCCCTTGACAACATCCAACTTGTCTATCAAGGATTGTTGAGATGGCACGATTTTCAATGGTCACATCAAACTTGAGCACTGTGATCGGACGTCCTCATTTTTAAAGATAATCGACCAGAGTATCTGGGAAGTCGATATCCATTAAGGAAAAAAGAGAAGCGTGCATCGGGAGAGAGCAAAGGATGAAGGATGGAAAAGTGTTCGGGGGAGATGAACTTGGCATCTAGATAAGTTACTGATTTGTAGGGGCCCGGGATGACTACCGGGTCGTACATATTGATCATCATGAAACGCGTCAGAGCCAGCTATCTCGAGTGTTAGCAACCTACATGTACAGTGATGACCGCAATGCTGAAAAAAAACCAGCGTCTGCCCTCGGAATGCATCTAAAGATCCGTTCACACTTACAAGATGGGGCTCAACAGATCCTTGATCACGAGGTCGGGTATAACACAGACATTCTGTCTCACGGTCGTGATACCGTTCTCTGATGACTGGGGTCATAGTAGAAGATTCCTGTTTAATTCAGGCCTTTACGTGAAAAAGTAGGGGGAAGGAGACAAAGGAAAGCAAGAAGCACACCGTCCGCCCTTCGCTCACAACAATTAGCATTATCGTGTCCGATGCATTGCACGAGTCCCACGACGAGGAAAAAATATTGATGGTGTACTGAAAGACATAACGAAAGAGATACAAGTGTAGAATCAACTGCATTAATGACCATTGGCGTGTGGCGGAGATGCACAGCAGAGAAACAACACGATTTGAGCCCACCATGGGATGGGTGGTGACTGTGCGGCTGTTATACCTGCTGTAGTAGTGTTGGTACCTGGAGCAGGTGTTGAAGTATCGGCAGGCTGAGTGTGCGATGACGACGCCTGGGCTTGGCCGTGCAATTGGGTTTGTTGCCGATGTGCCCGTTTTGACTTCTCATATTCTGGCCGCCGAGCAACAACCAAAGCCTGAACCGAAATCATTAGACCAGGGCGATTGTAAAGGTACCAAGGAGACATATACCTGCCTGTCCTGCACTGCAGCCACTTCGACAACGCGAGGACGACTTGGGCGTTGCGGGAGATTGATTTCTTCGTTGGCGTGGGGTTGAGAGCGGAAGAGTGAGGACAGCCGGCTAATGAGTGCATCTGAACGTGAACTCAAAGGTGTTGTAGGATGGGGTTCGGCTTCTTCATCTGTGCCGAGTCGAGATCGGGAGAAAAGCGAGGAAAGGCGAGCTAGGAACACATATGCATCTAACCGCGAAGGCGTGGAGGGTTGCTGAAGTTCGTCTGGTACATCATTTTCAGGTGAAGAGCGGTGAATAAGTGAGGACAGGCGAGCTAGGAGTGCGTGTAGATGGAACGCCGAAGGCCTTGAGGGTTGTGGAAGTTCGGTCGTTTCACCAGTGTCGGGTCGAAAGCGGCGAAGGGGCGAGAAAAGGCGAGCGAGAAGTACATTTGCAGAGGAATGGGGGTGTGCACCACCCACTGGGGAGGACTGAGAGCACGGAGGTTTAGATAAGTACCACATAATAGAATTTTTTTACGCACACCAAGATCGACTTCCATGCCGTGAAAGAACGTTGGTGAGAGTTCATCGACACCGCCAAACCGGTCAGGACATTGGGTAGCATCAGCCTGGAATATTACGGTTATAATGAATGAGAAGGATCGTAAACACGGCACGTACTTCCAAAAATGATTCGTCACTGAGGGAAGAGCGGGGTGTGTGCTGTATTCCTGAATCATCTTGAGATGCCTTCCGCTCGAGTTTGTCTTTTGGTGCCTAACAGCAGACATTGTCAGCGAGAGAGAGCGGGCGATATGTTGATACTCACAACATTGGTATCAATGGAAAGTAGGTCCTCAAGGCCAGCTTCGTTGAGGATGGCGTGAACGTCCCATGTGTACGCGTTTTTGTTTTCGCAAGTAGTGACTAGCACCTTTCCATCAGCGGAAAGGGTTGCTGAGTGTAAAACCTCTTCGTGCTGGAGGGGTGGTCCGATTGGGAGGTTGGCGTCAAGATTCCATAGATGCGATGTTGAATCGATTGATGCACTTGCAAGGAGGCGGTTGTTCCGGGACAAGGTGATGGCGTAGACAAGGTTGGTGTGACCTTCAAGGATGGCAATCTGCTGCCAAGTGACAGTGTCGAATATCCTAATCAGGCCATATGACCCGGAGAAAAGCTTGTTTCCGTCCGAAGACCATGCCAAGCTGCGAACTTCATTATCGTGTTTGAGTGCGTTGAGAAGCTTGCCCGTCTTCGCATCCCAGATTTTTGCTGCATGCTCTCTGTTTCCACCCGTCACAAGTTTTGTTGAGTCAGGCGAGTACATCACCGCACACACGAAGTCATGTCCAGTTTTGATTTTCAGGACCGTTTTGCCGCTGTCGACATCCCAGACTCTTGCTGTCCCATCCCAAGATCCACTCACTAATCGCTCGCCGTCTGCACTCCAGCACAATGTGCACACGACACCGGTGTGTCTTGTCCATTTGGTAATGACCTTCCTCGTCTCGACGTCCCACAATCTCACTTTCCAGTCATTGCTTCCGCTTGCAATCGTCTTCCCGTTCGGAGACAATGCCATGGATCGCAATCCTACGTTATTCTCATGTCGCCAGTCCTCGCCTATCTGTGCGCCGCTCTCTAGGTCCCATAGTCGGAGTGAGCCGTCCGACGAACATGTCATGATGTGTCGACTGCCAGGTAAGTGCACACCACCATTTACCCAGTCGGTATGACCTCGCATTGTGTGGCGTGGCGTGATAACTGATGTATTACTGGTGGAGGAAGACATACTCCGCGCTCGGAGTCTTGACTATGCCAAATCGTGGCCTGTGTGTACGAGAAGTCTGCCGGGATCTTGGAATCAGACCAGTTATACGGCAACGGAAATGATTGCTGGTGAGTCCAAGGGCCTATATTCTATTTTATTGTAAGAACCGCACACGCCATTACTCACGAGACAGGCTGTGTACTTACAGGGTTCGATATCCAATCCTCTCCCACAAGACAGCTTTTGGACGACGTATTCAGGTGCTGTTAGATCCGATACTGTACAACAGATCTTTATGGGTATCCGAAGTCGCTAGTATGCAAGTCGTCAGCTTTAACCGGCTGAAGCGTCTAGAGTATCATTCACAGGAAGCACCTTTCAGACAAGCCCGGTGCGCGATCACCAGAGGTCAATGAGTGTCTAGTTGGGAGTTGAGGAAGTTGGGCATTCGTTCGTTCATGCCGTTTTTAAGGCTGTGTCTCATGTGTTATCCTCATGTTTGCTTTACAGCTTCATGGCTGTGTAGACGAAGCGCTCAGATCTGCGACCAGCGCTATGTATGTGCTATGCATCTTCCCATACGTAAAGGACTACGGTAATGACCATAACGGTCATTTGATAGTGTCCTGAGCTCCCTCTCCACTTCGCATATTTCTTCCAGCCCATATTCGAAGTCGATGCGGTTAACATTTCAGGGTGTATGCAGGCTGTGTGGGATGCTAACAGTATTCAAGTATCCAGGTGGAGTTGTCGTCCACCAAAGGTGTCATGGTGAATGTGCTAGATAGGAAGGAGACAATCATATTGATGAGGACGTGTGTGAGGAGGAGAAGAGGAGATAGTTTACTAGGTTTAGAGAGAAGTGGTCTTCACGGAATTCACGGAAGACCCATAAGCATGATCTTTCGCTGAGGGAGTGAGATCGTTCCTGGCGCTGGCGTGTGTAGTTCTGCTATATTGTATTGCTGTCGTCTGCTATAGTTTTACGAGTCATTGATCATGAATTCTCTAGCTCACTGTACATCAAGTTGTTGTAGATATTACCCTGATACTCTGGCGGTGTGGTCATCATGCTCTCGCATATACCTCTGCATCTGTACTGCAAAAGCGGCCAAGATTTTCAATGCCTGGATTGCCTTAGTGATCAATTAATTTATTTCCCCATGCTTGGTTTTTGCTGTGCCGACTGAAGCGTTCGAATTTCGAAGCATGCAAATGTTGAGCGTGGCATTCCATGGTAGGTACACTTCTCCTACAATGTGCAACCGACGACATAGCACATTCAGCACGGGAAGATGCACATGCCGGCGCTGCCGATATCAGATATGGGCGCTTAGCTATGAAGCAAACACGATGATACCACATGGGATGCACCTTAAAAGAAGACTCGAACGGGTGGCATTTTTCACTATTCCTACTCAGCCAACAGTCAGCACCCTGCATTTGTGATTGAAGTACATCGGTGAGATTTTCTATATGGTGTTTCTCGTGAGCGATATGCGAGGCTATTCTGCAAAGTGAAGCTGACCGCTTACTTACCAGCGACTTTGGATTCCCGCAAAGCACGTGCTCAGCAGCACCTACATACGACCTGAAGCCGTTCTGTTGGTTAGGACTGAATTCCTGTAAGCAAGCTGTCTCGCGAACTATGCGTCATGCGCCCCTAACAAGCATTGATGTGAAATAAGAACGGCCCGTCGAACTCACCAGCAATCTTTGCCATCACCGGAGAGCCCGGAGCGTCTCATTCTGATACCTTGGGCTGCTTCTCCTGCATACCGCAGTCTAGAATCTGTCCTAGTCGAGACTCTAAGTGCCGATTATGTCTCCCTCGACCAGCGAGACACCGGTAGTCGTACCCCGTCAGAAGTTGCAAGGCCATACCGACTGGGTAAGAGGTGCTGTGCACCTACCTGGGGGACGACGTATCATTACAGGTTCGTGGGACGGCTCACTCCGACTATGGGACCTGGAGAACGGGACACAGATCGGGGAGGACTGGCGAGATGAGGGAGAGAAGAAGGCAGTGTGCACAATAGCATTGTCTCCGACCGGCGGCATTGTTACAAATGGAATCACAGACGGGACGGTGAGGTTGTGGGACGTCGAGACGGGGAAGGTCATCGCTAAATTAACAGGACACACTACGGCTGTGCTGTCAGTGTGCTGGAGTGCCGATCGTGAGCGGGTCGTGAGCGGGTCATGGGACGGCACAACAAGAGTATGGAATATCAATAGCGAAGAAACCATCATTGGTCCAATCAAGACCGGGCACGAGTCTGTGCATGTGGTGATGTACTCGCCCGATGAAACAAAAATGGCCACAGGAGGACACAACGAGCATGCAGTGAAAATCTGGGATGCCAAGACGGGTAACCTGCTTGACACACTCGAACACGATCAAGCAGTTTTCAGTTTGGCATGGGTGCCGAACGGAAAGAGACTTATCTCTGCCTCCCGTGGCCCGATCAGAATATTCGACACAACCACTTGACAGCAGACCGCCATTCTTGAAGGTCACAAAAAAGTCGTTCGTGCCATCTCCTTATCTCGGAATGACCGCCTCCTTGCAAGTGTGTCGGATGATAAAACATCGCGTCTGTGGAGTCTCGATACAAACCTCCCAGTTGGACCACCCCTTCAGCACAAACACCGTACTCCTGTGGAATGTGCAGCCTTTTCAGCTGATGGAGAGTTGCTAGTCACTGGTGGCGAGAAAAATGTGTACGTCTGGGACGTTCTCGTCGTCCTCAAAGAAGCTGGTCTCAAAGACCTATTACTGCCCATTCCTGATGTGAGTTTAAATCTCGCGACTCTTTGGCTAGTAACACAAATGCTGATTATAATCTCGCAGGTCGTGAAGTTGAAAGACGTACGTGGCATATTTCTCAGCCCTTGATCTATTGCTGTACATAACATCGCCGTTCTAACTTCCAGACCGGTGCCGCGCGTGACGAAGACGATCAACTGCCACCTGGCTTTTTGATAGTAATGTGCGATGTAACGTCCATGTGCGTCATGACTAGCAGCCGAGTTCTTGCCACTTCTGACCTCTTGATCTCAGTCCTCCGCAATCGGAAATGGCATCCGTTCCCTTTCCCATCGCCGCCACAACCGCCGCCGCCGCCTTTTGGGAATGCAAATGCGCTCATTGCCCGCCTTTCAACGCTCTTTCGCCACACTCCCTCTAATATTAATGAAGCAACCGAACTCCAGCAGCGCCCAAGGCGATCCATTTTCTCTCGTCCCAGTCCTCGCGTTGCCGATGTTGCTCCAGTGCGAGACAGACAGGCATGTCTCTATTCACAGTCAAATCTCATGTACACCATTCCTGGTATCAGTGAATGTGAGTGGACCAGATCGAGGTGTCAATGTGCAGAGGTGGATTCTGGCCTTTATCACTGTATGTAGCGGTTATCCAGTGACCGTTGACACTTGAGCTGTACTGCTCGGAGTCGAAGGCTTAACTTCGTTCAAGATGAAAGACAGTGGAGAATCACACCCAGAAGGGAGGACTTCAAGCGACGACGATCCCGCTGAAGCAGGTTTTCACTGATCCGCGTCGTTTTGTGCTTTTCTTCGCGAAGCCTCTACTAAGTGAGTCATTCTCGTCTAGCCTTTTTTTGTCTATGTTATTAAACAATATCATTAACGATATAGATCAGACGTTCGGGCTTTCATTCTTTTTGTGTAACGTGGCTGACCATGAGTCAATTCCAGCGGTCCAGGTCTATATATCATCCACGCAGGTTCTGGTTCTGGGGCTCCAATAGATTCATCCTAAACCATCCGCGGTGAAGTTCTGCCATTCAGGCGCAACCAATCTACCAAATCAACAGAACTTCAAGTTTTTGCCCACAATAATATTTTTAGGGTATAAAAGCAAGCTCTGTCCACCTCAGTAGTTCAGAGTCCCCTTTGCGAAGCTTTTATCACTTTGTATAAATCATGCACTTCTCCTTCAAGTTCCTCCTCGTCGTTACTACTTTGGCAGCATGTATGTCTGTCACTGCCGCACAGTGCAAGCCTCAATTGAAGGGGTGCTCCAGGGACGAAAATTGCTGCAGTCACCACTGTGCTTCAGTGACAGTGAGTATGAGTAGCTTGCTGTGCATCCAGTATTTAACCTTGTTGCTCACCCCTCGCACCTCGCAATATCAATAGCGCGGCGGTCAGAAAATCTGCCAGTAAGACTGCTTACCGATGGGCTGGCAGCCCGTCCATGAGCACATCCGGACAGTGAGTCGTGTTTCCGCTTTCGCATTGGTGCTTTGGCTGATGGCACAATATGTATGTAGTTCGTTGCTGACTTGGTCGATGTGGTTGTTCCTGGAGTCTGTTACTTGATGGGCAACGGAGGCGCCTTTTTGATTAATCTGAACACTCAATATTGATTTACTTGAAGAGATGGGAGGAGCGATTTCAATGTCTAGAATTGTGCTGTGTCATTCAGAGCTTGAATATTCATTGCCGAAGTCTGCATTATGTGTATAGCGGCTGTAGCAGTGACCGTTAGTGCTGCCGCGGTCCGGTTCAGTCCGGTTCAGAGGGTGTTGCATGAGAACCGAGAACCTATGGAGAGTCAGACAACCGTGCTCACTTTCGTAAGTAATTTGGTGATAAAAAATCCTAAACAAGACAAGAGCTTCTAAAGGACTCCTGATACCGTTTAGAATAATATTTTATGATACAGAAGGTACAGTGAATGTAAATAGAATACGGACATGTGCAACACATCAGTAAATTCACTAATTCCTTAATTAGCTTTCCCGCCGCCTGCCGTCAATTATTTTCCCACAAGAAGCGGTTAAGTTCTTGGCAAGGACGGTAAAAACCACTTGCCGCAAGCTGCTACAAATTCAACAAGTAGATCCCTCCTCTTGTTTTGCACTTATTTTTTACTTAGCTGGCGGAATTTACGCCTTGGCGCTCCATATACGGTAATACGGTCATGTGATGACAGAACCTCGGGGTTTCCTGCTTTGTTTGGTGCCTCTTTGCCTCGGTGCCTTCCCTTTACGCCCGTCTCGTTTTGGTAGTTAGTAGTCATTACCCCGCTTCATCTTCCCTTCTCTCTTTCAATAAAAATTGGGCTCTCGTTCTCTCGTTCTGTCAAACGCGTGCCCCTGTGCCATTTTGGTCTGTCGGTTGTCTGCCTTTTTTTCTCGAAGGGCCCATGCTGTCCCCATGTGCTTAACTGTGCCTTGCTTGATCCAAGCGCGCCTTTCGTCGTCTCTCCCATTGTGAAAATAATGTCCGGCTGTTTCGAACTTTTAAGGTGTGTTTGTCTGAATGCACTAACAAATATTCATTGACTAATTTAGACGGGGCTATGATGATTAGTGCGTATACTATCGAAATCTACCTAACAGTCTGCTACTTGCGGGGGATAATCTCTCCACGGTCCTTCTTAGCATGTTTGACAGCGGTGAGCAGGGCTGTGTGTCTTTCTTCATACTCTGGATATGCGGCAAGGAACGCCGACTCATTTCCTTGGAACTGTCAAGACCAGTGCTCAAGGGGGACGGGATCTGAAGGGCTTGGCCTCAGCTCGTGC
>MU177901.1:511890-540751 GCA_016695465.1 Suillus americanus
TATTATCTATTATCTATTATCTATTATCTATTATCTATTATCTATTATCTATTATCTATTATCTATTATCATCTATTGCTCAATGGAAGACCAGATGATTGGAAGTCTGTCGAATATCAGATATTCATTTGTCGAGGACCCAGTTGGATCTCAGTACACTTCACTCGATTTTTGATGCCTGGGACTCCATAGTGAGAACTCCAGTCTTGAATCTCGGGTGTCAGGTCTTGATGATCAGGGGACTCGGGTTTTGGGACTCGATGGTCGGGACTCCATTGTTGGGACTCGGGCTTCGGGTTACAACACTCGCCAGCCGGGACTTAATAGTCAGGACTCAATGGTCGGGACTCATTCCTCAATTGTCGGGATTCAATAGTCGGGGCTCGTATGTTAGTACACTTCACTCAATTTTGGTAGTCAGAACTTGGCATTTGGCATTTGGTAGGCTTGGATGATGTTGGCTTTCACGGATCTACTGTCATCCATTGCTCAATGAAATACCTGACGATTGGAAGTGTGCCAGATATCACATTTTCATTTGTCGAGACCTGGGTCTTGGAACTCAGTACACTTCACCCCTTTGCATCGCTCCATGCCATACCACATCATTAGATGACTTTGAATTATTACCTCCTTTGATTTGGATGATATACAACTACCTGAGCTCCATCATGTCTACAATTATTATTCTCCTGGGCCCACCCATCTATATTATATACCCCTATGTCAGCCTACCCATCTATGCAATATATGTCTACCGTCGGCCCACCCATATATAATAAATATTTCACCACTCCCTCGGCCCACCCATCTACAAAGTAATATTACTTCGTCGGCCCACCCATCTATGTGATAACAAGAACCCTTGACATACCCAGCTATTTGATACACATCTACCTTGGTACACCCATCTACATGATATCCAACTACCTTGGCCCATCTGTCTACTGAAAATTCACCTCCATCGGCCCACCCATCTACTCTACATATTCCCCACCTGGGCCCACCTGTCTCCATCGGGAATAATAACACTCCCAGCCCATCCATCATAGTCGGGGATATATCTACCTTTGGCCCATGGTCCGCTGGCCCATATCATATGGGATATTATGCACGTCTGTTCACTTGTATAATACGGAGATATGTTACTGCAATATGTGAAGCGGCGGGAAAGCTAATTGAGGAATTAGTGAATTTACTGATGCTGTCCTGCCAAAGCTGAGTCAGAACATTGATTTATGAAGTGATGTGATTGACAGTGCTCACCAAGGAAGACTCGCAGGGGTGCTGTCACGTTCGAATATCCTTTTGAAGCTTGGGGCCTTGGATGACGTAGCAGTGTTGGAAGACTCGGCCAGTGGGGGATTGAAAAGTGGTTGGTGCAACAATGTACTACCAGAGGAGGTCACCACAGTCCTGGTAGACTCTGTAGCAGCATTGGAAGACTTGGCTAGTGGGGGATTGAAGAGTGGTTGGTGAAATTATGTACTGCCAGATGAGGTGCTTGCAACAGTGCAAATAGACTTGAAGTGGTCAGTGTGATCTTCTGAAGGAGGTGTCATCACAGATCTGGTATGAGGATGAAAATCTCGATTTTGCTAAGTATGAGTGAGTGGTGGTCCTGTCTCAGTAGGTAGATAAGGACGAACCTGAACTTCTTCATCCTTTTCAAGCCATGTCTCATACTCATCCCACTGAACCATAGGCATGACAACCAACAGTTAAAACTGTTTGGTCTTGAATACCGAAGTGCATGGGCCTTTAGTATGAGAAGGTTGGACACATTGTTTGTAGAAGTAAGCAAAATTTGGTGGATGAGTTGACAAATCCACCCATCCCCCATCACAAACAATAAATTCATCCTCACGCCATGGAAATCCCAGTGCAAAAGTAAAATATTTGGCCTGACTGTCTCAAGAGCCAGTACGATGAGCTGGGGTACATCAATCTGAGTGTCAATGTCCTTCTTTCCCTCACAGATGTTCTATGAACTCTTTAGCTGAACTTCAATAGGAATGTTCATTTGTATGTGTACATACCCCAAAGGAAACACCATGGCCGCCCTTCCTCTTGTTTCTGCCTTCATGAACTGCTGAAATCTCCAAGCTGATGATCTCTGCAGGAGGAGTGGAGTATGCCTGTTTAGCCCAGCGCTCCTGCTCTGCACCATACATGACATGATTAGCTGAGTACCCTGGAAGGCCTAAAGAGTAAGTAGCACTGGCCGGGCGTGCATCACGACCATGAAGGCCTAAAGAGTACATGGCAGAGCAAGATTGTTGGACATGTGCATCGCCACGGTGCCAGCTAGAAGGGATGGCCACATTTGGTCCTGCCCTGGTTTTTCATTGGGTTTTCATCCCTTGGCTGCAGCAAGAATTGGATGCGTATTGTGACCATGTTAACAACACAGCCAAGAGACGTGACCGCAATAAGGCAAGTACAGTTAAATTTTAATGTCAGTGATGGCATCTGACCATATATCAGATACTCCTGCATGGTGTCCCAAGCCTCATCTACAACTCCCCTCAAGACTTCAATGCTTTAGATTCCAAGGTAACTCGAGTCTCATCACATTGGACATGGATCTCATGTGCTCTAGGTTGTCATAGACTGTGATAGTGTGGATCGGGTCCAAAACCATTACATAAATCCTTCTCATTCAGTGTTCGACATTGTCCCACCTACCCTCGGCAACTTTATTCAATCTTGTTATGATCGAATGGGTTGCCCCGAAGTCACTCGCTCATCTGTGTGGACGGTTTATAGGAACTTACTGTCTGTCCTGCAACTTGCAGACAACATGCCACCCATGTTATTACTGGATGAGACCGAGACCGATGAAGATGAAGTCTTACCTTTACTTGAGGGTTGCTCTAATTTACCATTCTGTGATGAACCAAATTGCCTGTACTATATGGGCGGTGTGGGAGGAGGATTGGGCTTAGGTGCGTGATGTTTTGCTTGATCTAATTACTTGCTGACTCAGACATTACTGAAGATACTTCCCATCATAACAAGCTGGATGCTCTAGTTGATAATGACGAGCCTGATATCTCACCGCATACTCTTGTCAAACAACCAGGGTTGGTAGTTTGGGATTTCTCAGATGACGAGCATGATAGCAATGTAGCTGGAGATGAATGGTGATGTTGTGCATCAGTAAATTCATTGTATGGACTGCGTTCCACTCTGACATCTGTCTACAGGCAAAAGCCTGCGCTGTTGCCTCGCCCATTGTAGGTGCTGTTGCAATGGGGCCACCAGATGAGATACCATCATCATCCTAGTGATTTTTGTTGTCCCTCCCAGTTCACGCTAGTCATTCCATGTGTTTTTTACTGTTACTGCCGCAGTGCTGCTACCAGCTGTCATTCTTGTCGCTAGTGTTATTTGCATGCCACTGTTGTTTGCTCATTCTGTTGTTTCAATTCATCAATCTGTCCAATGCAAGTGTTTGTGTTGCGATATCCACATGCATACAGGGCTATCCAGGCTGTTCTATTTATATAAACTCATTCCAAAGTCATACAGGGATATCCAGGAAATGGTTCTAGCATCCACACTCAGGCAGATTTGCTAAGCAGGCTGTCTGAGCATGGCTGAGCCTGTTGCGGGTTTTGACTGGGGTTTATTATTGGCAGTCAGTCCCTCACAATTTGTCGCATGCCATATGACCTTTGCAAGCAAGGTGATTCTCCCTCAGTCGTTCCGCTCACGACTGAGGTGAGCATTGTACTTACTCACATAATATCATACTGACGCATACCTAGTGTTTGCATTGTTAGATATCCAGTGTTCTGCTGGTCGCTGAAGGTTTGCAAAAGTCAGTGAATGTCTCTATGTCTACGGGTGAATAGCTATGGTACCAGGAGTCCAAGGGAAAACATTATATAATCAGATCTGATTGGCTAAGGCCTGCCTAAGCAAGAACTTGTCATTCGAGTTTTTACTCATCCAAAATCTCATCTGCATGTGGAAATTCTGGGTCATCAATACCCACAGCATCCAAATCTAACAGCTCATATAACTCAATCTCGGCATCTAAGCCTCGAATGGCTGTTTGGTAGAAAGATCCCAGCCAGTCTTGAGCATGAGAGAAATCAAAGAGATCTTTGATAGGAATTTGTTGGAAATCTGAAGGATTAGTGACTGCCTCCATAATCTCAGAGGTTGTGAATGACTCCTCATCCTCGACAGCTTGAATCAATTGTGCAGCAATTTGCTGTAGCCCTCTGTGCCCGTGAACTTCACTACTTGTCTGCTGGGGATCAACAAAGGCATCTGCATCATCCTCCACAGTCACACAAGATGATTCTGCTGATTGGTTGACCTCGCTGGTCATATTCTGGCAGTAGCGCCGTTTGAGGTGCTCTGTACCTCATGTTCATCGCGAGCCTGTTCTGCTGCAACATAATGCTTGAGTTGTCTGGTGCAGATTACTTTAGCCTTCTGCCGCACCATTGCTGCAGGTTCGGAGCTCTCATAGCCAGGGTGCTCTGTGAATTCTTCCCACCACCAGCCTCGATTAGTACTCCGAGTCTTCTTCCTGCCACTAGTAGCCATGAGATGATGGTTGTGAATTCGCAACTCGGATGGAGAACGAGACAAAGAGTGGGTGCATTTAGTGTCAAGAGCCACAACGAGCCATATATGCGGGGGCACGAGGATTCCGCATGGATTATTACGAGCACTAGCTGTACCTGGTAGTGGATTGATTATCGTGCAATTCAGTTTACATTAATACATCATGGCTAGGACACAAAAACTCACCTTGATCAATAGAGAAACTACATGATTGATAACACCACCAGATGCAGCGGAGAAGGCTAGGACGCCATGTGAGACGAAGTGACATTCGTTCATATGTGGCTAGAGACTAGAGTTGCTAGTAGACATCGTCTGGAGATAAGTAATCGGCGAGCGCTCGATATTAGATTTCACTAGTCCATTATTCAGTTTCTATATAAGGAATACAAACACCCATGGCACCCAACACGTTCACAATCAAGTGAACATTGCCGACGGTCATCGACTTTCACACCCTTTGCGTTCACTGAACGAACGCTGCGGTCGCTGACCGGCAGAACACTGTAGATATCACCTTGATACTCTTGTGGTGTAGCCATCTTGCTCTCGCATATACCCCTCTCCCCACGCAAGTTGTTGTCTACTTTAGCAAAATCATTAGTTGACTCGTTACGCGCGTTACCTTTCAACTATTCCTCAAATACATCTGCATCTCAACGCAACCTTAACTACACACCTTCAGTGCAACAACGTCAAGATAGAGGCACAGCTCATTCACTGACTCACCCGCGCAAGTGTGCTCACCGTGTCTCAGGTGCGTCTTCCAACAAAAAGCAGGATGGATGATTAGACATCGAATACCGAGGGCTCGCACAAGTCTGTCGACGAACAACAGGGATATGCGACGTTCCTAGTAAATGGCATTACCGCGTGGTAGAACAACCAGCACAAGATTTCTGTCTAGGATATCATAACATAATGTCATCAGAAACCAACGTGTCTCGTATAGTTTAAAGCAATCATATCTTGCCAACAAGCAAGTTCTTCATCATCTCCCGGCCCGTGATGCGAACGGTGTGGTATAACGTCGGAAGATCCAGAGTAGACGTGAAAGTGTCCGCAAGACCAAAGGGCATCATCAATGGGATCCAGCCTAAAATCAAATCAAATTGAGACAAAACAAAGGCCATCTCGAAATGCCACGTACCCCGAGCATACTCAAGCGCAAAGCACCCCTCATGCATCTTGTATTGCTTCGCGGTACCCCTCGGGAGGAAATGCACGTCCCCAGGACCATACTTCTCCATTTCCAATGCACCTGGTTTGAACGCCCACTGCTCGCCGACTAAAATATGGAAGTAGTCATCTGCAGTGTGCAGCCCCGTGTGTCCTTCCGTGCCTAGAGGGGTACCGAAAATAATGAGGTACTCAGTGATGGACGCGTGGATGATGTACATTGCGCCCATTGCGCCTCCAGCGTTGTTGAATACCCACTCAGAGGCGTTCGTGTTAAGGGAGATAGCAGGGGAGTCGAGTTGCGGGTATGTAGAGGTGAGGTTGGTGAGAATATGGGTGATCATGCCTTGGGGGTCATTCGGCGAGTTGGATATGGCTTCTTGGGCAAGCTCGTGGAGGAACTTGGGCTCCAAGATATACCACCGGTCCTGTAGTGAAAGTTACTTGATGCGATAGAAGAGTTGGAGTAGTGACCAACCTTGATACCATCAAGCCAGGTAAATGTTGCACCAAGGAGCAGCAATGCAACTATGCGTGTCATCCACTTCGTGAAGTTGTTTTGCGGCTTTGGTGAAGGCTGCTCGCGAGCTGCGTCCGCGCTTCCTGATCGTATCTTTCCCATTGCGAATTCTGTGTTTCCTTGTAAATAGGGACAGAATGAGAGAAAATCTGGCAATTGCAACTGCAACAACTGCGGTGGACGACGTGGACTCAAAGGCTCTTTTAAACCACTTTTCAGTGGTACCAGACACGGGCACGTGACTGGTACAAAAATCAGACGCCCCAAGTATTGTAAGGCTCCAACTGTTTCAGTCTATTTACTGTTTTAAACTGTTTAAACGGTATACCGTTTATGTCTATTTACTACCGCTGGTGTAAACAGTAAGTACATGTATATAAACTGTTTACTCCCTCGTGACACGATGCTGAGATGACGACTATCTAACGAGTCCCCAATAGATATTATATGACATCGGGCTTGCCATCCGACGAGCCGACGTGCTTCGGACAAAGGCATCAATCAAACACTGCAGCAGGCATGTGCAGTTGGCTTGCGAAAGCTTCGGCATTACTTCAGCATGGCTCAACGCAACCATTTCAACACTCTTGCAACAAGTTGACTGGAGCTCTCCCGATTTTACGCATTACTGAGTTCTTGCCTTGCATACTTAGTTTGTCACCCAGTGCTCCGACTCGAGTGGTTCCGCAACCTCGGCAATGACGGATATACTCAAGCGAAAATCATCTTCGAACGTTTTATTGCAGAATACGAGCTCGCAACACCAGAAGTGGCTTCTGCCATACCTCCATCATCACCTTTGCTCGATGACGAGGATTTTTTTCTTTCATCAATAATTAATTTGCGTCCCGACGGCAAATCCCCCGTAACATCGACGGTACCCATCCAGTCTGAGTTTGAACGCTATGCAATCCTTGCACAGGGTGCCAAGGACTCGAATGCCTTGAATGCACCTCTTATATGGTGGAAGGTACGTATTTTGTTCACTCTGTACTTGAAAAAACTAATTATTATCTATGTAGGATCATTCTTATCAATTCCCAACAATCTCTCGCATTGCACGCGATGTCCTTGCCATTCCAGGTGCCATTTCTCCCGTCGAGCGGCTCCTTTCGAAGTCACGACACCTATGCACCGACCAGCGGTCTTCCCTTGCTGCAGCCACTGTCACGCAGTCAATGTGTGCAAAACTATGGATCCGGCAAGGCCTCTTTGATTTCAACAAGTAGTTACTCAATTTTCTATCTGTCTATAAACTGTTTAAACTGTCTACATACTGTTTAGGTCTATTTACTCGAAAATCGTAGACATAAACTAAACAGTTGGAGCCTTAGTACTATGTGCACGTCCCACATATTAGGAGAACAGGATCAACGAGATGCTATTCCAGAGTGAGAACATGATATAGAAGACCGAGTACTATAAAAAAAAATACAAATACATCCTACACCGAACAACGAAAATAAATCGAATAAGATTATACTTCCTGGCTCTCCTTCTTGCCCTTTGCACTTTTACTGGGCAGAAGTTCAGGGTTGATGAAAGGAACGACACCACCCTGTGAAATGACAACGTCTCCAAGGAGCTTGTTCAGCCTATGGACAAGTGAGTTAGAGAGTGCAGAATGATTGAGAAATATTTGCGTACTCTTCGTCATTTCGGATGGCGAGTTGCAAATGTCTAGGAACGATACGCTGCTTCTTGTTGTCGCGGGCTGCATTACCGGCGAGCTCTAGGATCTCAGCGGCCAGGTACTCTAGTACCGCTGCAAGGTATACTTTCAACCAAGTTAGAACAAACGCGTGAGGGATTGAATTTAGTGATGGACTTACCAGGTGCGCCAGCACCAACACGCTGTGCGTAGTTGCCCTTCTTCAAGAGACGGTGAACACGACCGACGGGGAATTGAAGGCCGGCTTTGGCGGAACGGGATTGAGATTTGGATGAAGATTCACCAGAGGCTTTGCCACCGGACTTGGCCTTTCCACCGACTTTGCCAGACATGATAGATATATTGAAGAGTGTTGTGAGAGTGTTGTGAGAGCGTATGTACAGAGTACGACGACGTCGATGATGGGGATAAAATAGGGGAGCTGCGATCAATGGCCGCTTGTATTTATACTGGCCACACGTGATTTTATAAAATAAGGTTCAGCAATCAACAAAGATTTTTGGACGCGTTGATCGGGTACCAAATAAGACCACACGCGTCACAAACGATAAATACAAACGCTCAACGAGTTTGATAATCATTCACACTTACCCCACATCCTCCTACCAACAACTTCATCAAATGGCACCTAAACCAGTCTCAACCGCCTCAAAGGCCCCTGCTTCCACTGCTGCCTCAAAGGCACCTGCAAAGACTACCGACAAGGCTAAGAAGGCTACCAAGACTTCTGCTGCTGCTGCTGCGGGCGCTGATGGTGAGAAGAAGAAGCGTCGTAAAGTTCGCAAGGAGACCTACTCTAGCTACATCTACAAGGGTATGTGCCAGCGACATATCTTACTGTTCCAGGTCTAACTTTGCTCCCAGTGTTGAGACAAGTGCACCCTGATACCGGTATCTCCAACAAGGCCATGGCCATCCTCAACTCATTTGTCAACGACATTTTCGAGCGCATCGCAACTGAAGCATCCAGTATGTACCCTCCGATCATCTTATTGATCATTCTTAACCTCTTCCCTTCAGAGCTCGCTGCTTACTCCAAAAAATCGACAATATCTTCCCGGGAGATCCAAACATCTGTACGACTTATTCTACCTGGTGAACTTGCCAAGCACGCCATCTCGGAAGGCACAAAGAGTGTCACCAAGGTCAGATCTTTCATCTTCATACCGTCTCTATCTCTTACTCATCTGTTACATCTGCAGTTCTCGAGCTCATCAGCCAAGTAGGCTTATCCTTGATTGTTCTACTACTGTTGTCTCGTTGGACAGCATGAGCTGTTGTATTTTAGGTGTACCATTTACATTATTTTAATCTACTCTTTTCGATCGGGAACTTGCCAAGTGCGTGAACCTCAATGAGTACTGGTATGACAGTTCCGAGTCAGTCAAATAACGTAAGGATAAGAATGCATTGGCGTCGGATGCCAAGTATGTGGCTTCAACTCGAAAACACTCGGATCCGACTCATCTATACTAGCCCTCGTGTTTAAACGTGTACCACTGCTAGTAAGTGTCTTCACCCGATGCTCAGCAGGGTTCGATCTGCTCGATGATGACATACTAACACGGTGGATAGTAAATGCATGCATTTGCGGCGTCGCAGTGAGCTTTTGGGTAACAGTGCAATGATAGGCGCGCGTGCACAGACCAAAACCCATCCTACCCAATTTTACTAGTGATCGGTGAGTCTCTATCCGGATCTTGCATACTAGTCACTCCCTCATAAAAAGTCAATCAGATCTATTGAGTAAGGCCGATATCAAAAGTTGTCCTTCATGTTTCTGGCTTGGGCACGAGGTTATCATTGCATCGTTCATTCGGTTCCCTGGACAATGGGCACATTAATCCCCGCTATTGCAAAATATGACCCCACATTCGGCTCATACTAATCCCAGACTCTGGGAATTCGGGAGCCATACTCGGATGACAAGGTTCATTTGCTACTTGAGCTTCCCTGCACCTGCAGGTAGATACTTCGTGGTGCATTACAATCTCATATTCGGTTCATTGAACGGCAATATGCACTCCCGTGTGTCAACGGACGTAAAATGTGATCCAACGCGGCTTACGGTGCCCCCATACCCCGATGCCGGCTAGGCACATTTGCTCCCCAAATGACAGGCTTCCTGTCAGGGAGATACCTCGTGCTAGTTTTGGTCTCGGATTGCGCGACTTATCCAGCGGTTATGAACTTCGTTTCTATCCGGACCATCTGATGAGCCAGGCTCAAGGCAGCCTAACCTCTGATGGATAGTAGGTGGTTATTCGCCCCCGCGTATCCACCCATCTTCATGCACGTATAAATGCCCTAGGAATTTTCGCTTTCAATCCACTCCCAAAAATTGCAGCACCATGTCAGATTATCCCGCCCTAGCAAACCACCGTCTCAACGAGTCAGCGACTAACCATGATGTTCCCGCACAAGACCTTAGCCACGATGGCCAACTCAATGCCTGTCTCAATGATGATATCCCCAAAGAGCATGTCCTCACACTTTAAGTATATCGGCTCACCGTACTCACCTCGTATCTACAGAGACCTCGTCAATCGTCTCATTCGGGACAACCAAGATCTTTGGAACCAGTTGCTTCACAATGATTTCGTCGAGAACATGCGCGTTGCAAGTGCAGACAACCAGCCCGTTCTCGATGGTTTCAAATGGTACATGATCGTACGTTAATTGATACCTGTCGATGCTTCAAACCGTAGTTCATCGCTCTATATTCGCAGCAAGACTTCTTCTACTGCGTGCAACTCATAGCATACAATGCCGATCGCGCAGCAAAAGCCCCCAACCCAACGATTTACGGGAAATTGACCAGAACTCTCAACAACACGCTGACGCAGTGGGCTCCCAACGCCCTCCAAACTTGCACTGATGCCGATAAATTGAACATTCCAGACACAGTCGTCTTCGCTGCCAAGCGGGAGAAGGCGACTGAAAGGTACACAAAGTTCATCTCTGACACTGCGGAGGATGAGAACTGGGTCGTCTCTTTGCTTGCTCAAGTCCCTGGCATTCAGGTTCGTAATAGATATCATCTTGCATGAGGTCAATTTATACAAGTCACTGACTCAACTGTCAGTCGTACTATGCGATCGCTCGTGACCTCCAACAGAATGCCTTTCACCAAGGTCAGTAACGTCTTCCAGCAGTGCACGAGCCTCCAGCTGATCTGAGTATGCTTCCAGACACTGTATGGTACAAACTCTGGGTTGTCGAGAACGCCAAGCACTACAAGTCCACGGTCGAACAAATCAGTGAGGAGTTACTGTGCCATGCAACTCTACTCAACTGACGCTATCTCTGCATAGATTTCTTCAAGAATAACTATGAGAGCTGGAGGGACATTCCTTATGAGAAGTTGACCAAGATCTTCAGGAAGGCGTGTCAAAGCGAGATCGATCTGTGGAACGTAGCGCTCAACCCTGAACCTGTGCAATGAAGGACACAAAGATGCGGACAAAACATGTAGTAGTATCAAATTGGGATGTGCCAGGCGCGTCAATGTCAAAATATTAGTCTGTGTCGATGCGAGATCGACTAGTGCTGATATCGATGCATAAAGTGAGGTCATTATAATGACGGGTCTCGATTGCACACATGATTGACGGTAGGAGGCGATAAGCCAGTTCCTGGCGATAGCCGTGTACAGAAAGATCAAGTAGACGAACAGTACTTTCGCGGGTGTGAAGGTGAATTCCTTTCATGGAGAAACTATTACATAGAAGAGGTTTCGGCGCAATGTCGGACTGGGCCTAGTAGTAACTACTTACTAAGTTTCCAATCTATACACCACAAAAATATTATCAGTAGGTTTCGAACCAACTCCAAGAGAAACAGATTTTGATTCTGTTGTGGTAACCACTTGGCTAAGACAAGTTAGGTGGACCACTGAGGAAACCATCCATGAGTCAATGTCAAAGTGTGTTCCGATAGAAAAAGACCTGTCATTGGGCAGGTTTCGAACCTGCGCAGTCTAAGAGAAACAGATTTTGATTGTGTTGCATTGACAGTAACTACTTGGCTAAGAGTCGAGATTAACATCTAACGAAACCATCCTGAAAAGTATGTTCTGGTAGGGAAAAACAACCTTGTCGTCGGCAGGTTTGACAGACATTTGTCGGCATTGAATCCGCACCACCAATGTTTCTAATATGTTCTCGTGCCAGTCGGCTACGACTACTTAAGATAGACCTTGAAGGATCCATCCATGAGTGAATGTTCAGCAAAAACAAGCGTGAAAAGCGAATTTTTCCCGCAAGAAGGTTGGGTGGTGAGTCCGAGAGACGATGTCGAATGGACATTGAAAATGTCCAAAGTTTGACGCGCCCATTAGCGGTGGTCAAAATTCCCGCCTCGACTGCTACAGCCGCTACACACACAATGCAAACTTCGGCAATGAATATTCAAGCTCTGAATGACGCAGCACAATCTGGACATTGAAATCGCTCCTCACGTCTCTTCAAGTAAGTCAACATTGAGTGTTCAGATTAATCAAAAAGGCGCCTCCATTGCCCATGAAGCAAGGAAAATAACAGACTCCAGGAACAACCACATTGTCCAAGCCAGCAACGAACTACATATTGTGCCATCAGCCACAGCACCAATGCGAAAGCGGAAACACGACTCACTGTCCAGATGCGCTCATGGAGGGCCTGTCAGCTCATCGGTAAGCAGTCTTACTTGCAGACTTTCTGACCGCCGGGCTATTGGTATTGCGAGGTGCAAGGGGTGAGCAACAGGGTTGAATATTTGATGCAAAGCAAGCTACTCATACTCACTTTCGTTGGAGCACAGTGGCTAGAGCAGCAATCATCGTTCGTATCGCAGACCTTGAGGGAAGATCTGCATGCGGCAGTGACAGACATGCATGCTGCCAAAGTAGTAATGACGACGAGGAATTTGTAGGAGAAATGCATGATTTATACAAAGTGATAAAAGCTTTGCAAAGGGGACTCTGAACTACTGAGGTAGACAGAGCTTGCTTTTATATCCTGAAAATATTATTGTGGGCAAAAACTTGAAGTTCTATTGATTTGGCAGATTGGTTGCGCCTGGATGGCAGAACTTCACCACGGATGGTTTAGGATGAATTTATTGGAGCCCCAGAATCAGAACCTGCGTGGATGATATATAGATCTGGACCGCTGTAATTGACTCATGGTCGGCCACGGCCCACATCACACAAAAAGAATGAAATCCCGAATGTCCGATTTATATACTTGATAATATTGTTTAATAACATATATAAAAAGGTTGGATGATAATGACTCACTTAGTAGAGGTTTCGCGAAGCACGATACGACGCGGATCAGTGAAAACCTGCTTCACGGGGATCGCTGTCGCTTGAAGTCCGCCCCTTCTGGTTGTGGTTTTCCACTGTCTTTCATCTTGAACGAAGTTAAGCCTTCGACTCCGAGCAGTGCAGCTCAAGTGTCAACGGTCTCTGGACAACCGCTACATACAGTGACAAAGGCCAGAATCCACCTCTGCACATTGACGCCCCGATCTGGTCCACTCACATCCACTGATACCCGGAATGGTGTGCCAGATGAAATTTGACTGCGAGGCTGGGCATGAACGTCCACGCCGATATGGTGAGTGGGGACAGGTTGAAGTCACATAGGATTAGCAGTCATTTGCCAACGCAAAACGAAATAAAAAGACTAGTTTGACACAGGACATATTGGCGGTCTACAGTACACTATCTCATAATGTATAGCGACGGGAACTGCCTTTTTGCTATACAATATGAGATATATACACTACTAAATAATTCCCACGGTGGTGTCAATGCGCGCGTGCTTGCGCATAGTCCAGAAACATTCAATGAGTACTTCAAAATGGTGTGCTACTTGGTATTCCAGAATTTGTCTAATGTAGCCTGCTTTGCGTTCTGCAACTCCTCGCGCCGTAGTGCTGCTCGAAATGCACAAAGTCTGTGAACAAGTTCAAGTGAAGAACCAGCACTAACTCGCGCAATACATGCAGTCTCGAGCTTTTTGCACAGTGGAATCAGTTCAGTAGCACAGACCTTGGGTGGGTCGTCCTCATCCTCATCATCTGATTCCACTTCAACCAATTCCCCACTCCTAATTGCTTGCCTGTGCTGAATTTCTGCAACAATTGCATCATCATCTTCATAAGCACTTACTTCCCCGGTGTTCCTCTCTTCTTGAGGGTCGACAATCTCGTCAGCAGTCAGTGGCGCACCAATGATCCGTCTCCATGTTGTAAGCTCCTCTATGGACTTGATCAATTCATGTTCAAGAGGTTGGAGCTATGGTTCCGTCAGGCTCTCAGAGCACACCACCACCAACGTCGGGTATGACAGGCACCACCTGACTCAGAAAAACAACTGCAAACAAACCCCTTCTAGCATCCAGCAAGAATTTAGAAGATCACATAGAAGGTACTGGAATACGCACAGATATCACTAATACATTCACAGCAAAGAAACTCCTGGTCACCCACAGCCTAAGCCTCCCAGCCACAGGAACAGCACTCAAACAGCTCGCTATAGCGATCTTTGAGTTCAGCGCATCAGCAGGCCTAGGGTCCACACACACGGAGATATTCAGAGCACTAGCCATCCTCCTGCAAGATGCAGAACACTCCATGGACATGACTAACATAATCAACAGAATAGAACACCTAATCGGAGGACCACTCACAATAATGGAAGAGAAAGCTGAAGAATTGGCCCAGACAACAGACAAGCCCAAGAAGGTGTTAGATGAAGCAATTCAAGAGGTACGTAGCAACTTAAAAGATTCAGTGGAAGGAATAGACATGGCAATGAAAAATGCATTGCAAACCATAATCCTTTTGCTCATGTTTTCTCATTAGCCTTGGTTCCTATTGTAATTGTAATTGACATTACATTCCTCATCTGTCACATGACTCTCTGAACTCACCAGTATGCTCTCATCACCTCTGCTTACCCATCTATGCCCTGGCATGCCTGCTCACTGCGTCAAAATTTGCATTGCATCCCTCATCTGATGCACAACTCTCTGAACTCATTGGTATGCTCTATCTATCTTGTTCCTTCTCTGCAGGATCATTATCAGAGCTCAGCATGCCTGCTCACTGCATCAAAATTTGCATTGCATTCCCCATCTGATGCACAACTCTCTGAACTCATTGGTATGCTCTTGGCCCCTCTGCTCACATATTGCAGTTACCTATCTCTGTATTATATGAGTGCATGGACGTGCATAATATCCTGTATGATACAGGCCAGCAGATCATGGGCCAAAGGTAGAAATATCCTTGACTATGACGGATGGGCCGGGAGTGTTATTATTCCTGATGGAGACAGGTGGGCCCATGTGGGGAATATGTGGAGTAGATGAGTGGGCTGATGGACATGAATATTCTATAGACGGATGGGCTGAGGTAGTTGGGTATTATGTAGGTGGGTGTACCGAGGTAGAAGTGTATCAAATAGCCGGGTATGTCAAGGGTGCTTGTTATCACATAGACGGGTGGGCCCAGATATATATCATATTAGATGGGTGGGCTGACGAATTAATATTATTTTGTAGACAGGTGGGCCGAGGGAGCGGTGAAATATGTATTATATATACAGGTGGGCTGAAGGTAGTCATATATTGCATAGACGGGTAGGCTGACATGGGGATATATAATATAGACGGGTGGGCCCAGGTGAATGATAATTGTAGACATGACAGAGCTCAGGTAGTTGTATATCATCCAAATCAAAGGAGGTACTAATTTTGAGTTAAAACTATGGAGTATAGACTATTGTATCATACTATTGAGTATAGACCATTGTATTCAACTGCCAAGTCTCAACTACCAAGTACTGACTACTGACTGACTGTGTACCAATGTGCCAAACATCTATTCACTAGCCTCACAATTGAGCATTTCAATGGTTTATGATGCCAACCCACTGACAGTCCGTTTCTTGTCATATCCGAGGCAACCCGCAGTTCCCGCACATAGTCCATTGTTCCCACGACACGACCCGCCAGTATTCCCACGACCCGGTACTTTCCTGTGCATTGTACTACCCGCTACCTATTGAGTTGAGACTATCGAGTTAAGACTGTTGAGTATAGACAATCATATTCAACTACTGAGTTTCGACTACTGAGTATTGAGTCCTGACTACCGAGTCTTGAGTTAAGACTATTGAGTTAAGACTATGGAGTATAGATCATTGTATTCAACCACCGAGTACCGAGTACCGAGTACCGAGTACCGAGTACTGAATATTGAATACCGAATAGTGAGTCTCGACTTAAGACTATTGAGTATGAAAAATCATATTCAACTACTGAGTTTCGATTACCGAGTATCGAGTCCTGACTACCGACTACCGAGTCTTGAATTATGACTATGGAGTTAAGACTATGGAGTATAGACCATTGGATTCAACTACTGAGTCTTGACTACCGAGCATTGAGTCCCGGGTACTGAGTCTTGAGTTAAGACTATTGAGTGTAGACTATTGTATCAGATTACGGGTCTCGGTGAAATGTATAAGGAAATACAAATTTTGCATGATAATATATTTTTGTGAGTTTTGGTGTGCAACATATCCATGTTTTATTGACCACAAATCACCGAGTCTCAGCACCTGAACACCCAAAACCCAAAACCCTGACATATATTGTGTAGTACCGGGTTTTGGGTCTCCCCTGACATTGTGTATTACACTCAAAGCTTGAGGATTGAGACTCGACACTGGTAGAAATGGATTTCATGTAAAATTTGGATGTCCTTACACATTTCACCAAGTGTCAAGCATTGAGTCCTGAGCATCGAGTGCCGAGTGCCGAGACCCAAAACCTAAACCCCTGACATTGTGTACTAAACTCGAAGCTCGAGGATCAAGACTCGACACTGGTATAAATGTATTTCATGTAAAATTTGGATGTCCTTACACATTTCACCAAGTGTTGAGTACCAAACATTGAGTCCCGAGTCCCGAGACCCGAAACCCAAGACCCTGACATTGTTTACTAAACTTGAAGCTCAAGGATCGAGACTTGACACTGGGAAAAATGTATTTCATGTAAAATTTGGATGTCCTTACACATTTCACCAAGTATTGAGTGTCAAGTACCAAGCATCGAGTGCCGAGTGCTGAGACCTGAGACCCAAAGCCCAAAACCCAAGACCCTGACATTGTGTACTAAACTTGAAGCTTGAGGATCAAGACTCTAGACTTGAGACTCGAGACTTGCACAAATGTATATCATGCAAATTTGGATGTCCTCACATGTGGAGCACCGAGTACCAAGACCCGAGATGGATTTTGGGTTTCGGGTCTTGGTACTCGGGACTCGATGCTCGGTACTCGACACTCAGTGAAATGTGTAAGGACATCCAAATTTTACATGAAATACATTTTTACCAGTGTCAAGTCTCGATCCTTGAGCTTCAAGTTTAGTAAACAATGTCAGGGTCTCGGGTTTCAGGTCTTGGGTCTCAGGTCTTGGGTCTTGGGTCTCGGGTCTTGGGTCTTGAGTCTTGGGTCTCAGGTCTTGGGTCTCGATGCTTGGTACTCGACACTCAATACTTGGTGAAATGTGTAGGGACATCCAAATTTTACATGAAATGCATCTTTCCCAGTGTCGAGTCTCGATCCTCGAGCTTCGAGTTTAGTACACAATGTCAGGGGTTTGGGTTTCGGGTCTCGGGTTTCAGGTCTCGGTACTCAGCACTTGATACTCAATACTCAGTACTAAACTCGAAGCTTGAGGCTCGACACTCGACATTTGCAAAAATGTATATCATGCAAATTTGGATGTCCTTACATGTTGAGTGCCGAGTGCTGAGACCCGAGACCTGGACCCCTGACATTGTGTACTGAACTCAAAGCTCGAGGATTGAAACTTGACACTGGGAAAAATGTATTTCATGTAAAATTTGGATGTCCTTACACATTTCACCAAGTGTCGAGTACCAAGCATCGAGTGCTGAGTGCCGAGTGCCAAGACCCAAAATCCAAACCCCTGACATTGTGTACTAAACTTGAAGCTCGAGGATCAAGACTCGACACTGGTAAATATGTATTTCATGTAAAATTTGGATCTCCTTACACATTTCACCGAGTATTGAGTGTCGAGTGCCGAGTGCTGAGACCCGAGACACGAGACCCAAAACCCATCTCGGGTCTCAGTACTCTGTACTCCACATGTGAGGACATCCAAATTTGCATGATATACATTTTTGCGAGTCTTGAGTCTTGCATCTCGAGCCTCGAGCTTCGAGTTTAGTACACAATGTCAGGGGTTCTGGTTTTGGGTCTTGGGTCTCAGCACTCAGCACTCGGCACTTGACACTTGATACTCGGTGAAATGTGTAGGAACATCCAAATTTTACATGAAATACATTTTTACCAGTGTCGAGTTGTGATCCTCAAGCTTTGAGTTTAGTACACAATGTCAGGGGTTCAGATTTCACGGCACTTGATGCTTGGTACTCAACACTTGACACTCAGTGAAATGTGTAAGGAGATCCCAATTTTACATGACATACATTTTTCCCAGTGTCGAGTCTCAATCCTCGAGCTTCGAGTGTAGTACACAATGTCAGGGTCTTGGGTTTCGGGTCTCAGGTCTCAGCACTTGGCACTTGACATGTAAGAACATCCAACTTTTCATGATATACATTTTTGTGAGTGTCGAGTGTCAAGCCTCAAGCTTCAAGTTTAGTATCAAGTACCAAGTACTGAGTACCGATGTAGAGACTCAAGTCTCCCTGGGCGGGTACAAGGTATAATCGCATCACTCTAAATATAGCGCCTATTTCGCGCTTTGGCGTGTCGCCTATTTACGTGCTTTAGCACGTTCCGCCTTTGTGCGCTTTGGCGCGTTTTCCTTGCGCTTATGCACACTCCGCCTTTTATGTGCATTTTGATGCATTCCTTGGATCTTGGCACCTTTAGGCGCCTTTCATCGCGCTTTGGCGCATTTTATTGTGCTTTGGCGCTTTTTGTTGCCTTTCATCGCCTTCTAGCGCACCTTCGAAGGATCCATCGCCCATCCTCTGCATGTCCTGTCCTCGTCCTCCAAAGTCCATTGGTGTGTGTTTTATTGCATTATTCTCACTATTGCACCTATCCACAGGGTATATCATCATGGTACACCTACTCCGTCTTATTCCTTACTTCATTACATACATTTAGTGCTACCTATTCGCTTCCATGTCCTGGGAACTCGCTTAAGATACTAAACACGTCAGCACTTAGTTTTTCTTACTTACTTCTCAACTACCACTGGCATACACTGTATCTGGACTTAGTAGCAAATCAACCGCGTTTTTCTGGATTTTGGGCACATCATAACACTCTTCAGGCGCCTCATCTCCATTTTGAGCCTCCCTACACACCCATCGTGTCCCCTTTAGTCTCTTGAGCACTTTTGAGCCCTTAGACCGAAGTCTAGTCAATAGTTCCCCTCATCTTTCTCAGAGGAATCTTTTCTCAGTAGCAATCCCCTTGGGACGAGTTTTAGCTTGCACTCAGAGGAGCACTAGAGAGCATTCTCCACCCACACACCATTCCTCGCCTTCACCAAGTACCGAGTATCAAGTACCGAGACCCGAGCCCCGAACCCCTGACATTGTGTACTAAACTCGAAGCTCGAGGCTTGAGACTCGAGACTTGCAAAATGTATATCATGCAAATTTGGATGTCCTCACAAATTTGTATTTCCTTACACATTTCACTGAGTGCTGAGTACCGAAACATGAAACCTTGTACTACACAATATATGTCAGAATTTTGGGCTTCGGGTTTTGGTACTCAGGTCTTGGTGAAATGTGTAAGGAAATACAAATTTTGCATGATAATACATTTTTGTGAGTTTCGGTGTGCAACATATTGGAGTTCTGAGTAACTCGAAACTCTAAAGCACTGACTACCGAATACTGAATCTTGGGTCTCGGTACTTGGTACTCGACACACGAAGCTCGAAACTCAAAACTCATAAAACTCTGAGTTTTGAATCACCGAGTACCGAGTACCGAGACCCGAGATTTGGTGAACTCGACAGAAGTACTGACTACCGAGTGCCGAGTACCGAGTACTGAGTACCAAGACCTGAAACCTGGAATTTGGCACTCGGCACTCGAGATGAAAGATTCAACACTTGAAACTCGAAGGTACTTGGTACTTGGTACTTGGTGATTCAAAACTCAGAGTTTTACAAGTTTCGAGTTTCGAGCTTTGTGTCTCGAGTACTGAGACCCAACACCCAAGATTCGGCACTCGGTAGTCAGTGAAATGTGTACAGAAATACACATGTAAGATGATACACATTTGTCTCTGAAATCACAAGTTTCAAATGTTGACATTTGAATCATGAGTCTCAAACCCAAAACCTGAGCCCCAAACACCCAGACTTGAGACTCAAGAGACTCAAAACTCGAAATTCAAAGAATCACTGAGTACCGAGTACCAAATCTTGGGTCTCGGGTCTTGGTACTTGGTACTTGGTACTCGGTGATTTGAGTCTGGAGACTTGAGATTTGAAACTCCAATTTTTATGAGTTTTGAGCTTCATGTGTCGAGTACCGAGTACCGAGTACCAAGACCCGAGATTTGGTACTCGGTACTCAGTACTTGTTACTCAGTACTCGGTGACTCCTCGAATTTCGAGTTTTGAGTCTCTTGAGTCTCGAGTCTGGGTGTTTGGGGCTTGGATTTTGGGTTTGAGACTCGTGATTCAAATGTCGAAATTTGAAACTTGTGATTTCAGAGACAAATGTGCATCATCTTACATTTGTATTTCTGTACACATTTCACTGACTACCAAGTGCCAAATCTCGGGTCTCGGTACTCGGTACTCAGTACTTGGTGATTCTTTGAATTTCGAGTTTTGTCTTTCGAGTCTCGAGTCTGGGTGTTTGGGGCTTGTGTTTCAGGTTTCAGGTTTCAGTACTCGGTACTTGTTACTTGGTGAATGTCACACATGGTGTATTCAGGCTTTCTGGTATCTATCTACTCAATGAAGATGTTTTGCTTGACAAGCACTTTGGCAAAATGTGAATGTGATCATTATTAGTATCATTCGTCGCTGAGTCTGAGTCGAAATGAGGCGGCTCTCTGGTTCTCTTTCAGCGCTTTTGTGGATATAGTATACCAATACCTAGGCCTATCTGTCTATATGATACATATCTGGGCCCACCCATCTATCTAATATTACCCGATGTCAGCCCACCCTTCTATGTAAAATTCCCCACTTCGGAACACCTGTCTATCTAATATTTTCCTATGTCGGCCCACTCATCTATGTAAAAAATAATTCACCTCACCCTCGGCCCACCCATCTATACAATCAATGTTTCACCTCACCCTCAGCCCACCCGTCTATCTAATATACCCCTATGTTGGCCCACCCGTCTATTTAAAAAGTAATTCACCTCACCCTTGGCCCACCCATCTATATAATCAATATTTCACCTCACCCTCGGCCCACCCATCTATTTAATATACCCCTACATCGGCCCACCCGTCTATGTAATAAATAATTTGCCTCACCCTTGGCCCACCCATCTACCTAATAATGCCCCACATCGGCCCACCTGTCTATCTAATATTTCCCTATGTCGGCCCAACTGTCAATGTAATAAATATTTCACTGCTCCCTCAGCCCACCCATCTATATAATAATATTTGCTATACATCTCTCCTCAGGTCTATAATATATGTCAATCCTACTCTACATATTACAATTACCCACATGGGCCCACCCATCTCCATAATAATATTTCTCCCGGCCCATCCACCATCATCGATGATATATATAACATCAGCATAGATGGGCCCACCCATCTCCATCGGAAATAATATCCCTCCCAGCCCACCCATAAACATCAGGAATATACATAACATCAGCCCATAATCCGCTGGCCCGTATTACACGGGATATTATGTAGGTCGGGTGACCCGTCTAATACGGGATTTGTCACTGAAGGGGCTCTCCACCCATCAGTGGTGAAGTTGATTTTACCTTCATACTCCTGGTAAGTGTTAGTTGGTGGCTCAATTGTTATAATATGAAGCTTACCTTTGTCATTTTAGCAATGCGCTGACGAGTCTGTGCAAAAACAAGTTGGACATCTCGCGAGATGGTCGAAGGGGATGGTAAGTGATATTCTGGTCGTCCTGTTTTCATCAAAGACTGAAAACCTCTATCTCGCACTATTTCAAATGGACGCAGGCATTCCACCACCCAACGAACAATCTCAGCTCTGTCAAGCATGTCAGATCTCGGTCAAGACAATATCGAAATCGCCTTACCTTGTTTCAGTGCGTGTATGTTGATGATGAGAGTATGTGACTTTTCCTTGACCCTTTCTTTCAAATGACGCTGTGATTGAACTGTTTCGCAGCACACTACCAACAATCTTTTTCCGGACCTCATCTGTCATATACCAATAATCTAGGAACAGATCCGGAACATCCGGTCCACAGATCCGATCCAGATCCATCATCTGTATCCATCATCTGGTCCACAGATCCACTTTGATTCTGATTTCATCTTAGTTTGCACTCATTCTGTTCACCTTCCGTTATCCGTCCGGACTCGAGTTTGCGCTCTTGTCTTCTCTGAGACTTAGGATTGATTCCTATAGTCTACCCATATCCGCCTCTGTCCTCGGACAGTCATATCCGCTAGTTTCTAGTTTGGACTTCATCCGGATTAGCCGTTACTCTATACATCCAATATCCGTAGACCTTAACGGATCCAGTACGATACTCGTCCGCCCCATAAACGCGATACTCTAGTATTCAGAAATAAGGGACAATACTCAGGAAAGGGGCACAGCGCATGAGCTGAGGCCAAAGTCCTTCAGATCCGATACCCTTGAGTACGCTACTTAACAGTATATTCGAACTCACACCTTTCTGAGTATATCACATCTATCATGGCTCCTACCAAGATAGCCCAACCAACTCTCTATTCGGTCGGACTCTCATCCATCTGCCATGATCCGACACCCATAGTCAACACCTTCACCAGTTTCTCTCAGCGCCGTGTTAGTAACCGTGGACCAACTCAAAGCATTTCCGAACTCATGAATCGTCGACACCCGGAAACCCCTACACACACTCCTGCTGGGGGTTCCCCGGACAACGAAGATCCTGATGATGATGATGACACTCCTGGCAATCCACCAGATGACTTCAGAGGTGATCCGGACGATGATCCAGAAGACAATGAAGACAACGACCTGAATCCACAGGACCGCATTATGCTCCGACTATCGGAAGCCATCGATAACCTTGCTCGTAATAATCGTCGCACTACCACTTCCGAAGACTCCAAAGTCAACATCCGTGAACCAGATACATTTGATGGAACCGAGCCTAGGAAGCTCCGCGTGTTCTTTGTCCAATGTGAGCTTAACTTCCAAAGCAAGCCAAAAGCTTTCCGCACCGGACGGGCTAAAGTCAACTTCGCCCAATCCTACCTCAAGGGTATCGCTCTTGAATGATTTGAACCAGACCTCCTATCCGATGGAATGGATGTCCGTCCAGATTGGATGGATAACTATTCCGAGTTCATGCTTGAACTCCAAACCAATTTTGGACCACATGACCCATCCGGAGATGCAGAAATGCAACTCAAACAGCTCCACATGCGCGAAGGACAGCGCATCAACAAGTACGTTGTGGAATTCCAGCATCTTGCCTCACAGGTCCGTGGCTGGGGCGATGGAGCCTTGAGACGCCAATTCTATAACGGACTTCCAGCTCGCATCAAGGATGAAATCAGTTGCATGGGTAAACCCTCTACTCTTTCCGAATACAAAACTCTAGCTCAGACTATCGACGCCCGATACTGGGAACGGAAAGGAGACGTCACCCGAGAGACTAAATCCACTTCATCCAACCCTCCTAAGCAGTCCGCTTCTGATCGGATGAATGCCAACTCATCCGGATCCGGAAACAACAAATCCGGAACCCATCACTCCAGTACCAACAAGTCTGGTATACAATCCACGTCTTCTGCCACATCCGCTCCAAAGGCTCCAGATCTTACTTCCAAGTTGGGTAAGGACGGAAAACTCACATCCGAGGAGCATCAGAGACGCTTGGATAAGAAGCTATGCTTATTCTGTGGCGGACCTGGGCATACTGCTTGGGAATGCACTAAGTCTACTTCGCGTGCTGCCAAAGGCCACGCTGCAGTAGTCACTCCGGAAACCAAACCGGAGGTCTCTGTCGAGACAAAAAAATAGTCCGCGACCCTCCTAGCTCTGTGCAGGAAGAGGGTCGCATTGACTCTACCTGCACAAAGGAGTTAAGACTCAACGCTGTCACGCTTTCGGACCCGAACTCTCTCTGTCCATATGTATCACTTCCATTACTTCCGTCCATCTCTGAATTTCCAGCCCTCATAGATTGTGGATCCTCTCATTGTTTCATAGATACTAGTTTCATCTGAAAATACAAAATCCCTACATATCCGATACCTCCTATTCCGCTCCGCTTGTTTGATGGTACTTGTAATAACACCATTTCCAAAGCTATAGATTTGTCCGTCCGTTTTCTGTCCGGTGTAGTCACCTCTGATACATTTTATGTTACTCCTTTGGATTCATCTTGTTCTATCGTTCTTGGATACAGCTGGCTCACCTGACACAATCCGTTGATTGACTGGGTTTTGGGCAGCATCAAATTCTGGACGACATCCTCTTATGAATGGTTGGTGATGCCGGAAGGTCTCACTAATGCTCCAGCAGCTTTTCAACGCTTTGTCAATAGCGTCTTTGCCGATATGCTGGATATCTGCGTTATCGTATATCTGGATGACATCCTCATCTACTCTCATGACCTTGCATCCCACAAGAAACACGTCCAAGAAGTCCTCCGTCGTCTCCGAAAACATCGACTATATGCTAAACCTGAAAAATGCAAATTCCACTCATCATCCGTTGAATACCTTGGATATGTCCTTTCTCCGGATGGCTTGACTATGTCGTCCAAGAAGATCCAAGCTATCACTGACTGGCCGGAACCCCGGAAAGTCAAGGATATCCAATCCTTCCTCGGATTCGCAAATTTCTATTGTCGATTCATTTTCAACTACTCGGATATTGTGGTTCCACTAACCCATCTTACACGCAAGGACGTTCAGTGGAACTTTTCCGATGATTGTCGGAAATCCTTTGAAGAACTCAAGAAAGCTTTCACTACCGCTCCAATACTCACACACTGGATGCCGGATGTTCCTATTGTTGTAGAAACCGATGCTTCCGACTATGCTATAGCTGGCATACTTTCCATTGTATGTCCAGACTCAGAACTTCGTCCAGTAGCATTCTACTCACGGACGCTGTCCACTCCGGAACTCAACTATGACACACATGATAAGGAACTCTTAGCCATATATGAAGCTTTCTGCTCCTGGCGACACTACCTAGAAGGCTCGTCCAAGCCTGTAGATGTTGTTATGGATCACAAAAACCTTGAGTACTTCGCAACCACAAAACTCCTCTCCCGCCATCAGGCCCACTGGTCGGAATTTCTCCATCAGTTCAATCTCGTCATCCATTTCCGTCCCAGAAAACTCGGAGTTAAACCCGATTCCCTTACTAGACATTGGGACATCTATCCCAAAGAGGGGGATAAGGACTACGCTCGAGTTAACCCTCATAACTTCCGTCCGGTATTCACGTCCGAACAGTTAGCTTCGTCCCTACGAGCCTCAACCTTAGCAACTCCGGTTCTTAGAGCAGCTGTTCTAATGGATATCGATGACCTTCGGAAAGACATCCTGACCGCACTTCCTAATGACCCTATTGCAACCAACCATCTTCCAGTACCTTCAGATCCGAGATGGACAGTGGATGATAGTGGTTTCCTCTGCTGCGACAACCGCATCTATGTTGCAGAATCTAATAACCTTCGACTTCGCGTCCTCCGAAATACTCATGATCATCCTCTATCTGGTCACTTTGGTCAAAACCGGACCTTAGACCTTATCCGACGCAAATATACATGGCCAGGAATACGCACCTATGTCAAGGACTATGTCCGATCATGCACTACCTGCGCCAGAGCCAAGGTTCCAAGACATAAACCCTACGGATTGCTCAAGCAACTACCCATACCGGAAAAGCCTTGGAATTCCATCTCCATGGATTTCATAGAGCAACTTCCGGACTCATCCGGCTTTACAGCCATCCTCGTTATCATAGATCATCTATCCAAGTAAGCAATATTTGTTCCAATGCACAATACCATTACTTCCCCTGACCTCGCTCGCCTGTTCCTACTCCATGTGTTTTCTAAGCACAGAGTTCCGTCCCATGTCACCTTGGACCGCGGTACAGAATTTGTATCCCACTTCTTCCGTTCCTTAGGAAAAGCCCTAGATATGGTCCTTCACTTTACTTCCGGATATCATCCGGAAGGGGACGGACAAACCGAGCGTGCTAATCAAACTTTGGAACAATACCTTCGGATATATTGCAACTACCAGCAGGACAACTGGTCGGAATTACTTCCCTTAGCAGAGTTTGCCTACAATAACGCTCCAAGTGCTACTACTGGGGTATCACCCTTCTTTGCTAATAAAGGTTACCATCCGAACATATCCGTCCATCCGGAATGCGATCTATCCTCCATCCGCGCACGGGACTATGCTATAGACCTCAATGACCTTCACCAATTCCTCCGAGAAGAGATGGCTCATGCCCAAGAAAGATATCAAGGACCTGCGGACGCTAAACGGAAACCCGCTCCAGATATCAAGATCGGAGATCAAGTCTTTGTCAAGGCAAAATACTTCCGGTCCACTCATCCATCTAAGAAACTCTCGGAAAAGAACCTAGGTCTGTTCGAAGTCATATCCCATCCCGGATCCCATTCCTTTACCATCCGACTTCCTGATTCCATGAAATCCATCCATCCTGTCTTCCATGTCTCCCAGCTAGAACCATCCGTCCCAAATACTATCCCTAATCGTATCCAACCTCCCCCACCTCCGGTTGAAGTCAACAGAGAACCAGAATACGAGATATCCGAGATTCTAGACTCCAAGCTAGACCGTCGTAGACGCCAATGCCAACTTCTATACCTCGTCCGATGGTCCGGATACAAGGGAATGGACAAAGAAACTTCATGGTTATTAGCCATGGAACTCGGAAACGCGTCCGACCTAGTATCGGATTTCCACTCAGCATATCCAGACAAACCCGGTCCTATTGCTTTACAATGAGTACAAAATGGATATACAAGTACATTAGCAGCAGAGGCAGCAGGTCCGGAACCCCTCACTCATCCGTCTCCATGTCCCCTCCGGATCCACTAGCGTCCTTCTCAGAGTCCTCAGAGTGGGCCGCCTCAGTGACCCTAATGCCATTCCGGATCCCCTCTAGCAGGATGGCCTGGAACTCCCTCTGCTGTTGCAAAACGCCTCCATGTTAGTATTCATCCGCTCCATAGCGGCCCTGCTCCCTTCCACCGCTCCGATGCTCTGCTGGAGCAATCCGTTGGTCCGGGCCAACTCTGCTACAATGCTGTTAGCAGCAGCAACCCAAGCCTGATTGTCATACTCCACAATCCTCTCCTCCGCTCCTACCACCTCCATATCCGGAGTAGGACTCTTCTGACGCCTCTTACCCTTGCCCTTCGGAGATGGGGTCCCAGCAGCGCGCTGCCTTTTCTTGCCCTTGGACTCCTTGACAGTGCCAGGATGACCAGGACATAGGGCCTTGTCCTTCCGGCATCCGTCACAAGCCTTGATCTATCCGGATGATTAGAATAACGGATCCGATAAAACAAGGACAACTCACCAGGGAATTCTTCTCAGCATCAGTCCACAGGCAGGACCGCCCCTTAGTCGCGCAACAGGAACAAGTCTTTTCCTTGTCCGCTGATATGGCACGAGTCTATCTGTCCGATAAGAGATGGATCCGATAGATCAATCCTTAAAACACACCATTTCCGCTACTATCGCCCTGCGCTTTTTCTCTTCCGCTGCCACTCGGGCCTCAGACTGCCTAATCATCTCCAACTCTTCCTGCAGCTTCCGCTCCTTTTCCTCCGCTTCCTCCACCCAGGCTGCTTCTTCAGCTGCAGCTAATGCAGCCTGCATCTCCAACAATTGCTGCCTACTGGATTTCTTAGAGCCGGAAGCGTTATCAGCCATGTTTGAATAAAGCTAGTGGGACTGAAAAGTAGGGAAAGGAAGGAACACCCTAGGATGCTTTGACATCCATTTATCTGTCCAGGATCCGAACTCAGCAGACCTCTCCATCGTCCCGCACTCATCTCATCCGATTCGGATCGCTACTTCTTTTGCCTCTAGGGATCGGCCCTAAAGGGGGGATACTGTCATATACCAATAATCTAGGAATGGATCCGGAACATCCAGTCCACAGATCCAATCCAGATCCATCATCTGTATCCGTTGTCCGGTCCACAGATCCGCTTTGATTCTTATTTCATCTTAGTTTGCACTCATTCCATTCACCTTCCGTTATCCGTCCGAACTCGAGTTTGCGCTCTTGTCTACTCTGAGACTTAGGATTGATTCCTATAGTCTACCCATATCCGCCTCTGTCTTCAGACAGTCATATCTGCTAGTTTCTAGTTCGGACTTCGTCTGGATTAGCTGTTACTCTATACATCTGATATCCGTAGACCTTAACGGATCCGGTACGATACTCGTCCGCCCCATAAACGCGATACTCTAGTATTCAGAAATAAGGGACAATACTTGGGAAAGGGGCACAGCACATGAGCTGAGGCCAAAGTCCTTTGGATCCGATACCCTTGAGTACACTACTTAACACCTCATCAGCATCTTTGCTTGATCTGCAGCCTGCAGGACATCATCTCCCCAACACGAGCGTGTATGTTTGCGCATATTTCCTGTCGAGTGAGCATCTCCTTTATCAAG